>KN726357.1:3068-38047 GCA_000816745.1 Ancylostoma duodenale
TTGTTTGTGTTCGTTTCACATTTACGATGTGCTGAGTCTGTACTTCACCACCCACAGCTCAGCTCGGAGTCAAGGATTTCAGCTCCTGCTGCCTATAACTTCTCTCCTAGACTCATCCGCAAATGAGTCGGGAATTAACTCAGCTACAGCTTGTCACATCACAGTTTGAAAAGAGTTGTTGTTTTCTTCCAAACATAATGCTTTGTTCTCCTACGTAATGCCTCATATGGAAGGTATCCCATAGTGTTAAAAATTGAGAAGTACATACAGAGGTCACTAGAAAGTCGCCGTTATGTAGGAAGGCTCACTGCTAGCACAACTTCTTTGTTGTTTGCCCTCGCGGTTTTTTTTTTCAAAGAATTCCTTTCTTTTCTGCCGGCATAAAAGTGAAAAAATGAAATGAGCACAAAACCGCTAATTCATAGGTTTGGTACGTTCTTGTGCACAATAATCCACGTCACTGGATTTTTCTCGATTCCTCAGTGGAAACAGTGATGGTTTACATATGCCAACGAGCAGTGATTTGCGGAACGACAATATGACTGGACCTTCCTATTAAAGCAACAAGAAATTGAATCGCATGAAAGCTGGTGCTGTAAGAACCATTTTAAAATTTATTCTCCGATGTGTTGCTGAACTTAAGAGTGTTAAAGATATGTTAAAGCACACAAAATAAATGATATCGTTCGTCGTTAGTCAGCAAATAATTTCAATTCGCTTCGCAGTCCTCAATGAGACCAGATGGGTTCCAAGCAGGTCTGGGCAGCACAGCCTTCACGTGTTCAATACTTTCAGGATACCTGAAAAAGTTGCTGGATCTGCATAACATAAGGCTTTGGTGAGATTATATCGAACAATATAAAATACCATGGGAAAGAATAAAAATATAAGAATCCTACATTGAACGGGTTATACCTGCCAAGTAACAGATCTACGTTGCACATTGCGTAACTGCAAACGCAACCCACTGCCGTCGTATACATATGGGATGTAGGCAAATTCTAAAAGAACAGGGAGGGAAATAATGAGTAACGTAAAGAATTAGGGAGCTAACGATAAAACTTTTTGTTTTCTTCCTCACTGCGTTTGATGGACATTTCTGCGAAACTTGCAGCATTTCCATACTCAGAATCGAAGTTCTTGGATACATTATTATAAATTAGGTTGTCCCATAAAAATGGCCGGTTGTTTTGACGTTAATTTCAACATAATCAAATGAGCTTAGTGGCCGATCTTGGTGCCATTTCGAGATTTAAGGAACGTGCTATCTGTCCATATAAAAAACAGTTCTAGAACTCTCATTCTTTCCAGTTCATTGGGTTGATTTACGGAGAACTGAACAAGCGCAATTTTTGAACCGTTATGTTCTACGAGTTCAATCTGTGCCATAACGCAGCTCAAGCCACTGCTAACATCAACTCAGCATTTGGCCAAGGATCTGTATCAGGAAGAAATGGCGTTGGTTCAAAAGATTTCGAAAGGAGATACAACTCTCGAATTTCAAGGTAGTCGTGCGCGTGAAAATGCGCTAGATGAGGAGGTCCTGCGCGACGCCGCACAGTATGCGATTTTGCAAATCTTGCCGCTCAAAATGTATTTTCGACCCACCATATCATGTTGTGACTACTGCACCAAAATATTCGTCGATAGTCCGCGCATACGATACAAGTGGTTTTTTGGCGACCGATCACCTGATAGGGCGTGATTAGACAACGGAAAGATACCATTTCTATACAATAGCGACTACGTAAAAGAGATGAGTTCCTCAAGAGTTGTCGCTGTCGTCTATATTGTCCCCTGAATTACCTATTTAGGATTCTTTTATTAGATCTGGGAACAAACTTCATATTTCCTAGTAACCACATTTCTGAGGCATGGGAAAGAAATCCAAACATGTCTGAGAAATGAGCGATTAAGCACATGCCGTATTTGTGTTTTCGGGTAAATCTTAAAAAAGTTCCACGAGATTCCGATAACAAGGTATGTGTAGTGGCTAGCGGTAATCTTTCTGTATAGGGCATGTGTGTTATTTTTGCGACCAGCTGCGACCCTCTACAGATAACACTTCTATGTAGGCCGAAACCGCTACTCTCTAGGACAGATCTTTCCGATATGTTTGAAGGAATTGGGCTTGCAATTCCGCAAGGGGTTCTTTTTTTTCAGAATGTCTTTGTGGGTAATGGTGCGCAGGACTTTCATGGATCACGAGGTCTATCTGAGCAACACCTCTGGTTTGTTAGCCTCATAATAGGGCAAATCATGAAAGCAAGTGAGAGAAGGCGAAGCCCCTCTTTTGAGCTTATAAAGTGAATAAAAAAGTATTGAAGTTGGAGAAATAGAGACAACTCTCAGAAAAATTAGGAGGAATGGAAAATTTGGTGGGAAAAATGCCAGTAAAAAATGGGATAATTTCAACTTCAAAGACATCCTATGGTGGTCTTTCCCATATGCGACCACCTTTATCAAGCAAAACCTTAACGAATCCTACTGAAATCCTCAAGAATTATGGGATTTCCATGTAAGTTAACAATCTAGCGTCGATTAGGCCATTTATATGAGCAGCAGTCCTAGAATTACTATTTTCTAAACTGCAAAATCCCACAAGATATCCAGCAGTTTGATATGTTAGTTCACGTCATAGTACGCAAACCTGGAGCTAAGTAAAAAAAAAAGTACGCAAACCTGGAGCTGAAACGCACACTCATGTTTTACATGCTTATTTGTTTGTAAACACGCATAGAGATTCAAATTTTGCGTGGCGCAGCTGCTGCGCAGAAAATTTTTGCTCGGTACATGATTTTGTGCTCTCAGGCTCTATGGCAAAAGTATCAGAAATTGAACTAAATCCTCAGCGTTCATGGGTCATGTGCAGTGCATAGAAGCAGCAGACCAGGCAGAGTATATATTATGAAAAGTAAAAGAATTTATCCATTGGTTTCCTAGAAAAATAATTTTGATCGGCTAGATGTTCGAAATTACCCACTGTGCGTCGTGGAAAGGAATCGGGAAACGTCGGTGAAGCGCCTGCAGCTGAGTTGGGCGCAAGCGAATCAGCAGTTACACAACAACCAAGACAAATGAGAATGGTTAAAAAGATACTTCCCGATACCTGGACAACACGTGGACAAGATGATGCCATCAGTTTAGTGGTGCGCTGCTGGAGTCATCCACTACAGCTTTCTGAAGCACGGTCTGTAAATTACTTCAGACTTGTACAGGCACGATTTGGATATCATGCACCAAAAATTGCAAAGAACTTGTTCAGCTTCGGTGAACAGAAAAGGTCCGTTCCACATGCAGGAGAACGCTTGACCACATGTCTCCAATCAAACTAAGCAAAAATAGATTGACCTGGGCATAAAAGTTCTGCGTCATCCTGCTTACGGATTAACATCTCTTCCGGAGTTTAGAAGCATTTCTGCGCCAGGAATTATTACGCCAAACAGGATGATGTAGAAAATAACTTCCGCCAACTTGCTGACTCCTGCGATCCTAGCTTTTTCTTTTCTGGGAAAATTCCCCTTGGTAATCGATGGCGGAGATGTACAGATCATAACGGTTTTTATTTCGAAGAAAAATATCTTTACTTCAAGCTGCGGTGCACCTTGAAAGATCGATGTCAGAAACGGCCAGTACTTTTGGGACAACCTAATATTATCATTACTGTCCTATTTCCCTAACAGTACATATTGGTGTTTCAGCGTTCGCTTCCGCAATACCTAGACAATATAGCTAGAAGGGAAGGAAAGCAGAACGGTATATTGGCATTGGAACCCGTATGTTTAGGACGTTTCCCATGATTCAACTACAAAACGGCCAGTCAGTTACAGTAAGTGGAAGTATGAAAAGCTCATGCCCAAAATTGCTGCCCACTCTGCATACGTGTTGAGCGGTGACGATCTCGGTAGGACGGAGGGAGGGATGAAAGAAAAGAGGGGGGGGGAGAGATGAGAGGAGAATGGGGTGGGGTCTTGCGGTCTTTTACAGGAATAAAATGTCCTCGGTAGGATTTTCAAAGTCAAAATTCTTTTCGAATCAGTTGTAAATCCCTACAGAGCCTTCGTCTGTGTTATTAAACAAATGTGTAAGGTATTTGTTGTTCTCCTCCTTTTATTCCCTCAGTCTCATCCCCCTACTTGCACTGCCAGTTGTGACTGGACACCGACATCTGTTGCTGCTATACTCCTAAATGGGCCACCAGATGACAAGTTTAATTACGACTTCCAATAAGCTTAGGACAGTTTAGAATTAAAGCAAATATTCACTTTCACTCACACTGCAACCAACTCCGCCAACGTATCCTCCAGCTTCAGTGCATCCCAGTGCAAAGGTGGTTTTTCCCTTTTCTCCTACTCTAAACTGAAAGTGTACAGTTCAACTAATCGTAATTGTGGCTAGGTGCTACAACTACGAGATCAAGCCATCATGAATATCGGATGTACTGAGTACCAAGGAACCATCGACATGACGAGCTGTTACGGCAGGATCGGAACTGAGGTATAGCAATTAGCACAACTGACATCCAGTCACAGAAGTCATGAGCACTTGATTTCAAATGGAATGGAGAGGTGGCAAGTTTAGCCTCCAGAAGAGCTACTTAGGGATAGAAAGAGGAGCTTACAAAGGTGTGGACTGCCTATTACTCGTATCCTTCCTAGGCTAAAAAAAATTTCCTTGGATATCTTCAAGCGTGGCTTTTTACTCTCGTCGAGCATGTGCATTACTATTATAGTAGTAGCGCCTTAACTGATTTTGTGGAAGCACTTGTGCGAGTATGCAGCCGCAAATGGAGAAGGGAGATGTTCCGAAATTACAGATTTACTTAATTACTTTTCACGCGTCATTGTCCAGTATAAGGCATCATATTAAGGGGAACATGAGATTTTATAGAAGGGGAAAAGTGCAAATAGTTGTTACTGCAAACAAAAAAAGCAAATCATCACCTGCATTGAGCAGATTTCGCCTTTGCTGCAGCTTTTTATCGACAAATGATCTTCGTTCCACTGATCGTGATCATCTTTGGCGCCACTGAATGGGGCGTATTTTTGAGTAGTCACAGAAAGTATGCGTAGTGGTGGTTTAATAGAGGAAGCAAACTAGAACACCTTTTGCAGTGTGACGTATCACAATGTATGAAATATAGAACGCTGATCTCAATTCTTTTTCCAATTTATGTCCTACTGCATGGTGGAAGATGTTGTGAATATGAAACTTTGCAGTGCCTGGTTTGTCAAAGAGTGTATTTGTGGGCGTGGCATAGTGTATTTTTCGCATATGGAGAGTATTTGGGGGCTAATTGTATATGGAGAGTATTTGGGGGGCTAATCATGTTGCAAGCTATACTTGCATACCGTACTCAAGGATGTTCGTAACTTCTTTAGCAATGAAGTTTAGCGGTAACGGAGAACGAATTTGAGATCAGCGTTCTCGACTTTATATAAAGAGATATATTACTTTCAAAAGGTCACTGCATTCTAGCATCTCCCTGTTGTGCATGCAAATCCCCTGGAATTTGTGATGGTACTTATCATCGTGGATCTTGCACACACCCGTGGACATGGCTTAAATAAGCTGAGTCGTGCTTGAACCCACTCCCACGGTTGATCCTATAGGTCAGTCTTTGACCCCTATCCAAGTTCTATCACATGAACTCAACACCAAGACCCGCCCGTTACGTTTGAGATTCTGATTGCATGCGCCCTCACATTCACTCACTATAGGGCTGGGCACACTTGTAACGACGACGATTTGGTCGCCACGCGATTCATTCTAAGCGCCTTCATTTTCGAAAGCAATGCACAGACGCGCGAACGATTTTTTACAAAATCTCACGAGGAATGGTGTGGCTACCGAATCGCTGGTCAGTCGCGGCTTGAACATACTCCATCTTGTGAGTCTTAAGCTATTTTCCTCACTTCTCATCGTCTAGACGTTGATCGCTCACTTTTTTTGCTCCCTTTTCCTGGAAATTTCTTTTATTTTGATTCGTTTATGTGTGTTTTTCACTATAACAAACTCTCTGCTCATGAATTATTTAAAATATAGGTAAAATTTTCCGTTTATCTGGGCAGTACCCTCTTTATTTCGGTATTTCAGAGTGATTTCCTATTCTTTCTGCATAACCGACTTTGCATACCTTCAAATTGCGAATGTTTTACCGAAATTCCGAAAAATTATGGAATTACGCTCAGTGCCTCAAATGGAGGATAAGAACCAGTTTGAAACGTTGAAATAGTCCTTCAAAACCAATCAAAAGCCAAAACTCAAATGTAGGAAGCTTTTTACCACAGTTTACCATAGCTAGGTGCGAAAAACAAGTACGAATAAAGCTTAAATACTGGAATTTTAGTGGGATGAACCCAGTGAATGATTCAGTGCCGTTGCCAATCATTAAACGAATCAAGTATGCCTAGCACGCCATCACGTCGCCGCGACTGGATCGCTTGTGGGAAACCGGGTCGCGGCGACTAAATCGCGTTGCTTAAAGTATGCCCAGGGCTTATAGCATATTAGATCACTCTCTCTGTGCCATTGCTGAGAGCACACACGTGTGAGGAGTCGGGGCTATCGCGCCAAAATGAACTGACCACCCTCTTATCGCGCCGGAATAGCGTGAGAGGTGAAGGGGCTTGGCGTGGAGTGCCACAACTACTTTACCCTACTTTGTGCCTGTGCCTTGTACCCTTACTCCCACTAATTCCGCAGCACAAAAAAGCGCTTAGTTCATTGATTCTCCCAGCTAGCATAACAGATCACTCTCTCTGTGCCAGCTGTCCGAACTGAAATCTGAATTTCTTACTACAACTAGGTCTGAGAATCGGTGGGACGTCATTGTCTTCCCAGTTTCCGTCAAAACTCTTTTAGAATGTGAATATGATAATATTGACATTGAAAAGTTAATTGGTGTTGAAAAAGGAAATTTGAACACGAGAAACATGAATATAAACAAATATGGGAAAATGGCATGAAAGAATAGCCAAAAGGCGGCATTGCCGATGTTTCATGTCTGTCACAGTAAGTCGAGTGCAAGAATGCATGTGTATGAATTATGTGGAAGACACACTCCCATATATTTGGCTGGGTGGCCTAAAACGCGCCTATTTTGATGCTCAGAGCAAAGTTGAGCTGTGCGGGTAACGAACCATGCAAAAGGGATGGTTCAGACACAGTTCAGGAATGTAGAACCAGCTAAAGTGGTATGATGAGGTCTAATGTTAAGGTTGCAGAGAAACCATATAGTAAGAAGCAGCCAGCAGATGGTCCCCAAGAGGTGCAGGTGCAATGAACTGGTACCGGTTACAGTAAGTAAGGTGCCGCATATTGAAGAGAAGCGCCGCCGGACGTGCTTTATTCCAGCCCCGGTATCAGTTCTTATGCATTCACTTTTGGGGTTCGACCCCAGCACGAAATGTTTTGACAATACTGTGTTAGCTAAACATGTTGCTGATACTGATACAAAGGTGTATAAGCCGACTGTCGGGTTTGGAAGGCTCAGTCTAGTCTCCGCTTAGGCGAAGACTGACGAGTCCTACGGAACTTGTCTGGCCGGTTGAGGCCCGGTGGAAACCGTGGCCCAGCAATCGGTCAGACGAGATGCGTGGGATGCGGTCGAGTGCGAACGCGGCGTGGATGTGAAAAAGACCGCGGGACGGGCGCAGAATGCGCATGCGAGTCCAGGCATTTCAAGCCCATTTGTGCGTTCTGCTCACTATTGGAGAGCGACAGCGTGCTATAATGTGAACGTGCAAGGACGTGTAGCGTGCTGTAATGTGAACGTGCAAGGACACGTCTAACCCGAACTGAGAAGTAAGGGAACGAACAGAGCACGTCTTGTGAAGAACTGAGCAAGTGATATGTGGGACGGAAGCACGTGAAGGGACAAACACAGCACGTGAGGGGACGAACACAGCAGAGGGGTGGAATGAGGGGTTCAACTTCAGATGTAACTGGTGTCGAACTCCCGTTCGTGCTGGGGTCGAACCCCACGAATGCCTAGGAAGATTAACTCACGCAAATAATGGTTAAATGCAGTGTCTCACCTCAGGGACTAAGTTCGTCAGTCGAACGTATGTGAGCCGCTGAGTACGAAGATGTATTTTAAGTTTCACGGAAACATCGGAAACCCCATAAGTTACGGGTTCCTTTGACGGACAGTGGACGAGAGAATTCATTCCGTAGCTGGAGCTTGTGCAGGGTGCGGCATGTTTTCATCACGGCAATGTTTGTTCATTCGTTGATAGCTGTTGCTGAGAGGTTTATTTTAATGGGCAATCTTAACTTCTCAGTTTCGCTTCTTCTAGCTTGCGAGCAAGGTAACTCGTCCGCTCCAATATCAAATTTGGCCTCAAAATAGGGGTTTTCGAGCGTTTTGTCAGATTTCAGGCACATCATTGAAATCAGCGCGCCGAGTAGAAGCCGAAAATGTTGATATCTCGGTACCCGTCATGAGATGAGACACTGCCTTTAAGGAAATTTGCAGACATCCGCTCTGCTCCAGATTATGCGAGCTTCTGCTTCCACACCCTCTCGCTCCTGTACGCTCATGCATACGATGTGTCGAGCTACTTGAGCTATCCTGAGGTTTCCGAACAAATTGGAGAGCGCCAGTAGGGCACATAGTTAATCATGGTATGTTGTCGGCAATTCGCAGAAGAACTTCCTGCATCGATCTTGCGTGATGGTGGCAGTAGTTGGCTCTGTTAGTCTAGGAAATTACAACCTTGGGACAGCCTAAGCGTTCTTGAGATGATCGGCAAGAAAGCCAAAGCTGATCAAGGATGAACACACTGCTACTATACGTGGTCATGCCGTGCTGATGCCAACATCAGAACCTCGAGCGCATTAGACAAGCGGGACAGTAGATTATTTGTCATGAAACAGAGAAATTCATTACCTGTAGCATTCTAGAGCTAGAGAACAGTTGAAAACTAGCATCATAGCGCAGAGACTGAATAACATGGTGTGACTGAACCAGACATTTGGTTGCTGTTCAAGAAATGATCGCTATAGAGTGAGTCATGTTCCGCCATGAATTTGCCACGTGAGATGTTGCACTGCTTATTTTTGCGTCATAAAATGTAAAGTTCTGATGAATTTCGGGATCAGAACAGGAAGAACGGGAGTGTTAGCTCATCACGATGACATTCAAGGACTGTGAGTTAGCCGTGAACAGTGCGCCATGTCGTCTTACTCATAGAAAATGATCTTTCTGCATTCTGTCAGAAGATACAGTGGCGGCCACATATTTAGCACCTCTGCCAATTTCGGGGGATCAACTGATGAAAATATAAAAGCCGTATTTCAAGCATGGATTGAGCTTTCAGGACAGTAATATGATAAGGCATAGTGTTCTCTTTCTTAGCTCCACTCTGCTCCTTAAGAAAATGTTTCTGAATAGATTTGCACTCGCTCTTTGCATTTAGAGCTGAAAATGCAGTACTTTTGAAAATATTTTTGTTTCTCTCTTACTCGACTACATCGACTTGAGAGAAAATGTGATTTTATTTCCGATATTAGTTAGTGTTTTGCTAAACTAGTCTTGATGCACAATTCCCCTCCCCCCCCCCATGGAAGAACGCGGACCGTCCACATCGCTAAAAAATGCGAAAAAAGGATTTATGGTGAGTACAATGAAAAACATGCGTTTGGCTGTGGATTTTTCTCTGATTTGCGCTCCTAGCAGATATTCAGGTGCTCACGGGAAAATTCCAAAGCCTGCTTCATTCTCGAGATCCAATAAAATGAAGTTTTCGATAAATTTGACGGTTCGTTTCTGTCCCTGGCTCAAGCTAGTACGGAGAGTACGCTATTAGCGTTCACACCAGAATGTTAAGCAGAAAATACCTAATTGAAATCACCACTTCACTTCTCTCCACAAGTAGTTGCAAAAGGTTTATACCTAGCTTGAGGAATCTGAAATTTTTTTTATTCCAGTTCCAACTCACTCTGTGGAAGTGGTGAGCAAGAGGAAAGAATTCCTTTAGCTGAAATATGCAAAAAAAAAAATCTGTGGTCCAAAATCGTGGGTGTGCTAAATGTGCGACCGCCACTGTTTGTGGAAAAGATTGCCTATTCAGAGCACTGCTATGACACTGAGTCTGTGTGTTTCCGACCCCATAGAACCGAAACTAAGAAAGCTATCCTGGTCATCGATCTTCCTCAGCCATATTTCCTTCCTCTGATAACTGTGCAGCACGAATGCAGCAACGCTAGCAGCAACGGTTGACAGTTGCTGCCATTCTCCCCTCCATTGCTGCCATCCTCCCCTCCATTGCTGCAACGAGGGTGAAAGCTTGAGCAGCAATGGAGGGGAGGATGGCAGCAACTGTCAACCGTTGCTGCTAGCGTTTCTGACCGAACTGTTACGGAGTTCGGGCTGCGTTCGTCTGCACAGTTACCAGAGTTAGTAGTTTAGGCTTCAACAACAATAGATGCGGCATGTTACACAATAAGGAAGCAAATAATCGAGAGACTAATTTTATCGTACTGCATAGATCACGATGGCTCTCTATTTTCGTCCGCTTCTGTTTGTGGAGATAAGATGTTTGGTATACCGCTTTGCTGTGCATGGTTGAGAGTCACGAATGAATATAAAGATATATATATCTATGTGAGAGCGAAAATGGACTGCACCACTACTTCATTTAAACGCAGCGCTGCTTCGAAACTTTTGACATACTAAAAAACCACGGTATAACATGTGATTATTCTTTCTCGTTGAAACTCATTGCATCACTGTTTTTGTATACTATGTATGTTCTGTACGCGTGAATATTTAGAGTAGCTTACATTAACATTTTCTAGCGCCTGTCTTAAACATTGTTTTGATTTAAATAAATAAATAAGTAGATAGATAAATGATTAAACAACTAAAGATAAATGAATAAATAACTAAACGATTAAATAAATAAACAGATAAACAATAAATGAATAAAGATAACTCTGATGACTGGAGATGGCAAACGCAGCAGAACCTGCCACACCCCCAAGAAATGGAAGGCAGACATTGCTGCATGGGGAAGAACTGCTGCATTCCAACTGCTACGAGCAGCACGCCCTTTGCTTCGGCAGCGTTGAGAGGGCTAGCTGCTGCCCGACTAACTGTGGTGCCGTTCAACCTGCGTTCTACAAGCTCCTTGCCACGTGGCGATCCACTCCACTGGGAGGTGTATATAAGCCAGTGGTTGATCGTTAGAGCTACAGTCTTTCTCAAAAATCCTTGTTTCAAGCCGCACCTTAGCTTATCCACGCTACAACACCCATGCATTATCATACGTGGTGTGGCGTGGAAGAGCTGATGGGCGGTGCGGCGTGGAGGCAAGCATTTTAAAGGAAGACTGTACGTCGTGCCTCCGCTTCGACGAAGACAAGGCGAGCCATGTGGAGTCTTAGTCGAAGGAGGTTGGGGAGGTTAGAAAATTGAGCGATCCATACTTAATAGCCACAGTGCAGTGAAATGCGAGGAGCATCCGACGTATAAGTCAGTGATTCTTCCTCCGTTCTCCCTTGGTACCAATTTATCGCCCTGTACAATTAACACATTACCTGTACAATTAAAAAATTAACACCTTATTACCAACATGTTCAAATAGTCGTGAAATTTACACGGTGCTAGTCCCGGTAGTTCCGAACGCTTGTATGGAAGCTCTTGTAATGTTCAGCATACGAACATTTCCAAATTGTTTTTTAGTAATTTGACGCGCTTCTTGGTATCCAGTATTTTTTCTCCAGATGGCGGGGGGCATTCCATTCACTGCTTGATGACCTCATCGCCAACGTGGAAATTTTACGACTAATATGGTAATTTCGTGATTAAATAGTGGAAGAATGATAATATCACTTTCTGAACTAATTGTAGGATAAGGAGTAACTAATCCTCCCTTACAACGATCGATTCATTGTCCGAGACATTCCAGACATCCATGTATATTTCGTTCGCACTTCATCGCTCTTACACAAATAGTGATTTCTCCGAGGAACCTGTTCGGCTAATATGTATCATATCATTGAAGTTAATGGACAAACTCATCAAAATCTCAAACAATCCATTGCATCAACACATTTAACCACAATAGTCGCGGGTCTTGTTTTGGTTCAATAAAAGATTGCACAGCGATTAACAGATTATTTTTCTGTGGAATTTTCATGGGAAACTTGTAGTCTTATTCCGCAGTCTTATATTGCTATTCCGAATATTTAGGTCCCTCCGAACGCGTGATCTCTATCTAGGATAAGAAAATGGAAAGAACCGGCGGAGCCATATCAGGTCCTGCGCGCTTGTCGGGATCGGCAAACCAACCGGAGCGGATGCCTTTTGTTACTGGTTTGGCGAAGCCTTTTAAAGACGAACCATGGTAGCACTTCTACTTCGCTCCTGGTTTTTCATGCCACAACGTTTACTGTTCTTTGCAAACATCTGCTTTTAAGATTCATTTGTAGCAGGATAACAAATTGCGGCTCTGATGATGATCCGATATTCTCTCTGCTAGGTTTTCAACTTTTTTTTTAAATTTCCAAATTTGTTAGTGATAATACTTAATGCATCAGCATCCATATTACTGAGAGCAGTTACAGGGCAGATGCAATAGAGTGAGTAGGACAGTATCGGGCTAACGTTTGATTGTTTGTGAGGCCGAATCTTAGCAAACGCGAAAATGGTGTGAATGCATCGAGATGAGAAGGTCACAACTGCCACAATTCATGAATCGAAATCATGAACCAGATTTGATTTGGAATGGACCTGCCTCAAGGACTTAACAAGTAACGGACCGAGCCATAGTGACAAAAATAGGTACTCGAAAAAGTACTTACTTCATCAATGTTTGTTTAATAAAATTAAAAGAAGCCGTGATGAAGATTGCGCTCTCGACATAGATGCGTCGAAGACCAGACTCGCGGCCGCGAAGGCTGTGTAGGAAGCGACTACTGCGGAGAGGTCTGAATGGCGCTGCCAGGAAGTTCTCGGGATCTGGTATCAATATTGGAGCTCTGCTTCAGATCGCCAGCGGAGCCAATGCTCTTGACCACACAAATATATAG
The DNA here is from genome assembly GCA_000816745.1 of Ancylostoma duodenale. Lineage (NCBI taxonomy): Eukaryota > Metazoa > Nematoda > Chromadorea > Rhabditida > Ancylostomatidae > Ancylostoma > Ancylostoma duodenale. Next base: position 16,107 of record KN726357.1, read on the forward strand.
AGATTATTGAAATTGATTCTATTTCTTCATCCTAAGGTTGTGCATTTAATGTCATGATTTCGTTGTCTTTATATGTGTATATTAACACATCTTCTCCATCTTTCCGCTTGTGTGTAATAGTTTCGTTCCGTTTGCGAAGTATTGCCGCTCTCCTTAATCACCTTGGCTCCCGTTGATCTTCGGGTATCCTGAGCAGGCGCGTAACAATCATTCCATTTGTCCCTCTCGCGCATGTTTTAAAGTTGTCCGAAGGATTCTCTCCATTCGATAAAGACTGAGAGCATTGCATATTTTCCTAAAAGACTCCTTAAAGAAGTCTGACTGTGGTGTTTAGTGAAATTATAATGAGATCACTCATTCGTAGCTCCTGCCAACAAACCCCAGTGTTACCGCCTCAGTTTCTGTCAATAACGATTGTTTTTTTTTGTGCTGAAGAAGATAAACAAATCCGAAAAGAAAGACCAAAGTTTTGGAAAGTTCTCAGACAACCTATAATATTCCATTTACTCACTATGACTGCAGAACTGAGAAAGTGTGGTGTGATGTCAATGTTCAGTAGAGTGCACAAAATCAGAAAACAGAAAGCTTGATTCTCTTTGTACCAGTCTACGCTCAAGAACCACCACTGTTTCTTGTCGTTTGGTTCAAGGAGTGGAAGCATGTTTTCTTTGCATTTCTTTTTACAAAATATCCCATTCACTGCTTCAAAACAATAACTGAATCTTCACAATTTCTTTGTTTTGCAGCATCCTGCTTGACGCAGTTGAAAACAAAGCGTGCACACATGTTCTCGCCAATGACACTTTAATGACTTTGAAGATATGGACAAATACGATTTGTTAATTTTGTCACAACTGAACTGTTGACCGTCTATGGACGGTACCGTACCACTTCACTTTTGACTGCGTTTTTCCCCAGAGGTGTTCCAAGTTGGAGGGAAGGAAGATCATGTGGTGCCACAGGAGGTGCAGCAGCGGCTTCTCTGGGCTTCTTTGGAACGTTTTTCATTTTCTTCTTGCTAGCGCCGATACGCTTCTTCGAAAATCCCTGTATAGGAGAAATATGTAAGACGATCAAATAGGAAAAAAAAACTCATCTGGCAATGTGTACCACTGACAAATACTTCTAGAACCTACTTTATAACTTTTTGGCATTATGCTCCTGATAATTGATTTCTGAAAATTACTGGTGTCAACAATTGGTTGGTACATAAGAAGTGGAAAATGAATGAGACCAATTCTGAACTCTATACCTTTTCATCAACTGTGTCTCCGACTTCAGTCCCGATCGTCGTCCTTCGAGATTCCTAGAAAAACATAATCTGATAGGTAACAGAAAGAAACTCTCTTCGTTTATTTCTTCTTTTTCAATTTACTGTTGAAGCTCACGCGAATAATAGGCAGAGATTATTCAAACTGTTCAAACTCACATTAAGGAGTTCTATATTGGAACCAATATCCACAATTTCGTTAAGTTTCGGGTCGAACTGGATGTTTGTGAGGGTTGCTCCGGTGGTAGTATCATCGAGTGCATGAGCCTGTAAACACAGTCAGTACCAGATCAGCTTCATATGCAGAAAAAAAATTCTAGAAGCAGTCATTCGTTGCAAGGAAAAATTGTGCTCACGACAGGGCCTCGCAGTCTTGCATCAAGTACAAGTGGACCAGCGTGGACGAATTTTGCAGCGTTAATGTTCTCGCTAGCCATCTTCCTCGGTTGCTTTTTCTGAAGCAGTACGCTGCTTTGGACTCATCATAACTACACGTGCAAAAAGTGCTCTCGCAATGGTAAGCAAAAAATTACGTACAGCCTTCAGCGTTTGACGCGTCTGAGCTAGTTCTGAAAATATGATACAAGGCTTACTGGTAGTAGATTTGACAGAATTTCAAGATAAGGATTGAGGATTTGTGTTGCGCAGCTTCTGGGCAACTACTGGGGAATAACTTTTCACCAGCCTGATTGTCTGGCTAACGCCGGACTCTCAGGCTTCTTCTTGGCTCGCTTCGCTCGTCTCGCATTCATGCATGTGCTCTTCATTACTGAGCGCTGGCGCACCACTCGCAGCTGTGGACCCGTTCGGCAACATATTCCCCACTACTGAGGCGTGCGTACCACTCTCCCATCCTTGTCAGAGCAGCCATCTTCTCATCCGTAGCACGCGTCCGCCTGGCTCCTTCTCTCTCCCCTCTAGCGGCATTGTTCCCTTTTCGTTCCTTTTCTAACATCTTCTAATCACTCTATATAATAACGGGCTAAGCCTGTTTACATGTGTGTCAGTATGTAAGTAAAGTATGTAAGTATGTATGTGTGTCAGACCTTTACGAAATTCCACGATTGGTCAGTGATAGTGATTGTGAGATTATATAAAAGCCTAGGAACTGGGGTAGGGATGAGATCGAGCAGAAAGTCGGATGGTGTACAAGTGTTCCGTCATCGGAGTCTATGGACAAGTGCTGCGCCAGCGATTAAAAGTGGGGTAGACGGGTCCACCGTTGTGATAAGGGTGTGCCGGCGCCCAAAGTGGGGGGGAGACGGGTCCACTGCTATGAAAAGGGTGCGCCGGCGCCCAAACTGGAGGAGACGGGTCCACTGCTATGGTAAGGGTGCGCCGGCGCTCGAAGTGCAGGGAGACGGGTCCAGGGCCGTGATAAGGGTGCGCCGGCGCTCGAAGTTGGGGGAGACGTGTCCCACCGTGTGATAAAGGTGCGCTGGCGTCCAAAGGTGGAGAAACGCCTGAAGACGGGTCACACCGTGTGATAAAAGTGCGCCAGCGTGGTGACTCGGGTGCACTGTTGCTCGAGAAATGCGCGTGCACCAATTCGCGATGAAACACTACAAGACGAGTTATCTGTCAAGAGCGGTATCGCAGCGCAGTAGTGGTAACTGTGTGACGATGACACCCGGCAGTTGGTGAACAATGCACACTTTTTATCCTTTGTTCGGCCTCACAACCCCTCTGTTTTCACTCCTCTCATTTGCGCCCAACCATACCTCACCGGCCTCCTTTATATACTCAACCTAACCATTATCATCTAATCACCAATAGCCACTAATAACATGCAAGAAATGGCAATCACTCTCTGTCATCATTCCAAGTTAAATCGGTCGCAGAGAGCTAGCCGTGTCATTCAAGCGAGAGTTAAGTGTGCACCAAGACGGGACGTTGCTGCTCTGTGCAGGGTCCACCGACGTAGAGTAAAGGCAGCAGAAAAGCAATGCAATGCTACATTTTTCTTTGATTTTCCACTGGGAAAACTGATTAAACAAGAAGTTATATTGTTGCGTTCATGAGATGAGTTAATGCGAGCGAAGCGAGCATTAGAAGAAGTCTGGAAGTTCGGCGTTAGCCGGACGGCCAGACTGGTCTTCTAATCACATCCTAATGTCATTCAATCCGACTTGGGTTTAAACAAATTTCAGTCGTTAAAAGAACCTAACATGTTTTAACATGACTGAAAGTTAACCGAAACACTTATGAATTAAGGTAAAAATCAAAATTCACCACATTTTCGTACATAGCTCGACGCGTTGAACACGGTCTTGTTAGTTTTTTTTTGAAGACATTAGCTTGTTCTCGTGCACACACGCATGCATGCATCAGCTGCCATTTAAGAGGAAGTAAAATTTTGAAGAAGCTTATCTTATCAAATAATGGGAGTTGGTTGCTGGAGAATAGAACAACGGAAAGAACAATGGAAATTTTTCTGGGTTCCACAGCAGAAGGCTTCCCCTAACTCCCACAGGAATTTGGGATCTCTTCGGAAATAGGTAGAGAAGTGGTGGGGTGAAAACTACCTCCACTACCTGCGCACCAGAGTCCACGTCTCACCTGGAATTTCCGAAGTCTGTGTACCAACTAGAGGAGCGAACCTTGGTATCAAAAATAATATTCATACACACAACTTGGTTAAAAACAAAAAATGGCCATTGATTTTCAGAGGTTGCTCTTCCATATGTTTTTAGCGAGCGATTATGCTTGTCCAAAGACTTTTGCCGCACCCTGTATTGTGTGGGGAAATTCTGTTTTTGAAATTGCTACCCCACTTGAGTTCCTTTTTAACCTAAGCCTAATGCATGCTGAAACTTCAGTGAAATGGAAACATGCCATTCTTCTAGCTATTTCTGAAAAGCACCATATTCTGACCCACAAAACTACAGGCTTGTTAGTTTTACTCCGGTATTTGCCCGAACCTTCGAAAAAAAAGATATTGAAAATATAACTTGTGGGATTTCTTCATAAACAAAATAATACCAGAGTGCCAGCACGGTTTTCGCTTACGAAGGTCAACCGGAACATCATTACTTAAAATGGTGAATGATTTGACTGCTGCATATGAGTTTGGCAAAAGAACTCATGTGATATATTTTGATTTTCCCAAAGTATTTGACAAGGTGCCTCACGAAATTTTAATTCAAAAAATGCAGAGATATGACATCCATAACCTAGCCGTAACCCGGTTTGCTGAATTAACTAGAAAAACAACAACTCAAGTAATGGTTGAAAAATCCATCTCCTCTTCTCGAACAGTTACGATTGGTGTACCTCAAAGAGGTGTCGGACCTTCCTTCAGAACAAAAATCGGTGTGACATGTTATATGTCCGTTGACGTCTTTAAAATTCACCGCCCTCTTCGAAACGAAGAATGGATAACTAACCTTTAGTCAGTTCATAAAACACATGCCATCTACATTGGAAAAACATTTCGAGAGTCAAAGTATCTACTTGAAGGAACAAGTCTTGAAATATTAGGTTGATGCAAAAGGAATTGCGCTTTTTCGCGTTGACTCTATTTTCCCTCTCAACTTTAATGAACAATAATTTCGGCAAACCATAAAAGTAAATTAATTAACAGCGACCATTGCTTATCGTAGCTTATCGTATGAGCAGGTCCCTGATGCCGTACGTCTATATCTGGTGCAGCAGCGGAGCCAAAAACAACAAGAACCTTGTCTTCATATCGTCATGTTTGGCGATTTTTTTTCTTCCGCGGTAGGGGTTTCCGGAGCTGGGAAAAGCGGTAGAAATACTACAGTTTCCTTGGAAAATGCGATGACTACACAATAGTTTCCCATTGAAATTGTCAAAGTTCAAGTCAGCTCTCGTAAGCAAACTTTGGCCGAAATTTGGGTGGCAGAAAATGGGCTTTCGAGCGTCTCAAGCGTTTTTCCAAGAGATAGTTCGCGACTCTTTGGGGCCAATATAGACGTAGGTGTTGCTTGAAGGTGTACTTTCTGGAAAGCAGGTTGGAGAGAACCATCCAGCGAGAATCCTAGAAATAACAAGGAAAACGGTTCAAAAAGTGCTCATCCACATTTTTCCAACAGCGATGCCGTTGCACCAGAGCTTACATATCGAGCAAGTACTGACATCATAACCTAGAACAAAGAAGGTGCTCTGAACTGTATTGCCTGTGGTGTGATAGAAAAATCAAGGAAATCTGAAAAATTGAGAGCGACTTTTCTGGAGATTTTCAATTATTTCACTTTTGCTAACTGGTCGGAATAAAAGAGCTTCCTTTGGTCTACAAGTGTGCCACCATACCTAAATGTGATACTTTGTCTGAGCGGAATTATATGTTCTTGAAAAAAGTGGCGGCATTCCTTTTGCATCAACCTAATGGTTCACGAAGTGCATGACCTAGGGTTTCTCTATGATTGTAACCTAAATTTTTCCACGCATTTTAAATTTCTAGAAGTAGAAGGACTTTAAAAACGTCCAACCTTTTCAAAGTTCTCTGACTAAGAGAAACTCATGTCTTGTCAAAATCATATAAGGTCTAAATTCGGCTTATATTAGGGTGGTAGGAAAGTCTTGAGCCGATTTTTATGAACGTTCTCGAACCTTTCATTATTGAAAGGTGCCCATAACCTACCATGTGGTAGTTGTAGACCAAACTCGAGGCTTCTCCATAATAGGCATATCTAGCGGAATCCCCTTCCAAACAAGTGTTTCCTTTGCTACTTCCGGGATTCGCTAAGAATGTTTTATTACGAGCTGCTCCCGCTAACACACGCAGTCACCGGTAACACTTACGCCAATCAGCTCCAAACAGTCGTGGATGTTGTTCGAGAAAACCGGCCAAAACTAGTTTCTTGTACACCTACGCCATGATGACGCTAGGCCCCATATAATTAAAGAGACCAGTGAAGCTGGGAGCTGGGCTGTGTCACGGTTCCCCAACCACCCTATTTTCCTGACGTTGCCCCTTCCGATTCCACTCATTTCGCTCCCTTAAGTCATTTGTATTAATAAAAAAGTCACCAAAGTTGAGGATTTTGAAAGGGTGGTTAGCGCGATTTCTTTGACTCCAGCCTCTCCAGTTCTGGGAGAAGGAGACCGCTCACCTGCCCATTAGGTGGGCCACTGTGGTGACTAATTATGGTGATTGTATTATATATTATATATTGTTGAATAAATTTTATTGCATGCTGAATGATAAAATGAAGTAGAAAAAGGCGTCAAAGGGCTCAAGACTTTCGCACCATCCTAAGACTTGAGAATGATCTCGTCATCTTTAATCCTTATAGAAAGGAAGACATTCAAGCACATGGAGGTGTTCAGAATAATATCACTACAAAACTAATGCTAAAAGGGCATAAACTACCCTAATCCAAAATTCCCGATGGAATCGCAATAAAATCCTCGGGCTAAAATCAATAGAATGGAAAAGAAATCGTAATTACTTATTATTTTCATACAAGCTACTGAAAAGATTTATCGAGCTTGATCCCAATGAGTTTTTCACTACTACTGATTTAAAACCAAGAAGAGTTCCGCTCAGGCTTTCGACCGCCACGGCCAAAACTCAGATGAGATTGAAAGTTCTTACAGAAAGGCTTTGTTGCGATCTCAACAAACTGTTGCGGTACTAATGTATTTCCTGAGAAACACACTCTTTTTAGGAGAAGGATGAAGTTATTTAATTAGTTGCATTTTGACTGTTTGTGACTGGCTATTGCATGTACTTGTACATCTCCCATAAATGAACAAATAAGTAAACAAATAATCGATATGTACCGATACAAGTCAGGTGTACTTCCCTACTTCTTACCATTCGTTGGCTGTTTGATAAGCTGCTGCATATGGCAGATGTCCAGAACCACCTCTTATCCATTTACGAATCAATGACAATTTTGAATAGATAAAATTGAATAACTAGAAGACATTCTGCAATTCAAAGCAAAACATACTTTGTTTCTTCCGACGTTGGTGTACAACTACGCCTCCAACTACTGATATCACTAGGAGAATCACACCAATGGAAATCAGAACCACAATGGTGCTGCAATGAAAAAAAAATAAAAGAAGAAATAGTGGTGAATAAAAAAGAAACCGACATGGAAGACCCTCCAGATTTTTGTTTTTTCCCTTTTTCATTCTTACTAGAAATCCGTTTTCCTGGCGCGTATGGCATAGGTTTTACGCCGAGAACCCTAAATTATTCAATAAAACACCATTCTTTAACTAATCTAAACTTTTTGATTCAATTCTTCTACAAATTAGTCCATCACCATAAAGCTTGCAATCTAACTAGGCAGACGAAGTTAGTAAATTCGTTTGTATTGCCTAACACGTTTCCGTCAAATATATAGCAAACCAAAAGGTTATCAACAGCTACTAATGGGAGATGGCACAGTTACAGTAGCGGCCAAAAAGATATGATCAGCGCCATTTTGACAGGAGGATTTTTTGCTACAACTCACTTCTGGGTTGAGCTTTCCAGTTGGAATTTGGATATGTGTTAAGGCTCCACGGGTGCTTCCTACAGCAGCTTAACTGGACAGAATCTTAGTTTTGCCGGCTTTATTAAGCCTAAACATCAATTTTCTCGGCTTTTTTTTTTGATTTCGTTCATTATCTTCACTGTCGCCTTCCGAGGAGACCGAAGAGTTTATATAAGTTAGGCGTAAAAATGGCTATTTTTTCCACCAGATGTCAATGCTGCACTTTCCTGTGCTGCTCAAATGCATGGATCAAAATAACTGATCAGATTTACCAAAAATATTTGTTTTAATGTATCTCAAGAATAATGACAACGCTAAAGTTTCTATTTCAATGACAGAATAGTTGTTAGTGATGGATATCATAGAAGTATCCACCATCGAAACGGTTGCCTTTTGCTTGAGATTATTGGAAACTTTTTTTCTCATTTTTTTGGCTTTTTCGGTAGTCCCACTTCTTCTTGTAACGAGGAGGACTACGGATCGCAACTATTACAGCAAATTACTCACTCAAAATAAGATTTAGAATAACTTCTCGCGAATCGAAATGAGGCGATACAAATAGAAACCATCATGATCATTGAAGTGGCAAATTTGGACTTGGAAAGCAATAGTTCTGTTTGAAAGCAGTTTTCGTCAATGTTATATAGCGCAAAGAAAAAGTACTTCGACCCTTATCATTTTCTAAAATTTCGACTGAATAGCTCAATCCCGAGATGAGTTATAATGAAAGATCCGCCTTCAATATGCCACTGATCATATCTTTTTGGCCGCGACTGTATGTTACTAAAAGGAAACATATTTGAATTGGGGTGAATGTGTCGCAATACTGTTCCGTTTATTCCGAATGTGTATGTTCCGAATATCTTCGAAAAGAAAAGGGAAGTTCCACAACAAACATAGGGGGTGGGTTGCGGCGAGGGGGTCCTCTTCGGAGGGAGCCGGTCCATGGCAAGATAGAAGGAAGTATAGCGTCAAATCTTCAGTCATATCAGTGCTCCATTGAGTTTGCTGTTGCACCACAAGGATCGAAGGTTTAATAGAGCGACTTCTCCAAAGTTTATTGGCGACTATTTTACAAGTTTGTTTGGCAAACCTTGCAAACGGTTTTGTACACTGCCAACACAAAAGAACTCAGCAAACCGTGTTAACTAAGTCATCATGCAAAGCTCGCCAAATGGGTCGCCATGCGAACCTTGCCAAATACTAGATTAGTCCGAAACTCTTGCACCAAATTTCATACTTTTTTTCAAAGTAAGTCAACTTTCTTGTGAATAGGCATCGATCAACAAAATAACCATCACGATCCTCTAGGTATGACCACCGGTTCACTAGAGCGTCAGATCCAGAAGTCAAGAACTCTGGCAGCTGCGAGTCGAAGAAACTTGAAATCTCTCTTTCCAATTTAGTCTGAGTCTCACCGAATTTTTTCTCGTGAATGCAGCTTCAGTGCTCCAAACGAGTGGTAGTCAGACGGGATCAAGCCGGGAGAATAAGCAGGTGAGGTAGAACTTCCTAACCCTGTTCGGCAATTTTTTGGCAAGTAAGATTTGCCATATGGGGTCGTGCGTTGTTATGAAGTTTAGCAACATGATCAATTTTTCTGTGCTTCAGGCGATTAGTGTCCCCAATTTCTGTTGTTGAGAAGAGTAGATTCGAACCGTCACAATGTGCATAGGTGGCTGCAATTCTCAGTAAAGCATTCTCTCGGAATCCCACAAACAACACATCAAAATCTTCCATCGTGCAGTCCTCCGTTCGGCTGTTTTGAAGCTGGTTCGCCTCGCTGAAGCCAACTTCTCAGTCGTAAATGGTTAACGTACAGCCTCCAACTCTCATCCCCAGTAATGAGTTGGCGGAGAAAGTTCCTCTTGTTTGGACGCAGCAGCAAAGACTGTCACACACTCACTCTTGCAAGGCACTCAATTCGTAGTGGATTCAAGCCGACATCAGTTTTCTGTATCCTAGCGCTTGGAGATGTCTGACGATTATTGTACGGCTGCAGCCAGGTGTGTTCTACAGTTCACATGTAGTGGCTTTCTGATTCAAAATATGTTGGTGCGAAGCTTTCGGACCAACCTAATAGATCGCCACGCAAATCTTGCGCTTTTCCATGCACAAATAAATAAAATAAAGTAAATAAAAACACGTGACATTCCACCTCGTATTCCGCCTATCCTGTTGCTTCCCGTTCCCAGGAAAGGGCTCCAAGATCCCACCAGACCACAGCATTCAAGGCATACGTTTAACTATCAGATCCAGAAAACACTTTCTTAAGCAATTATTCACATAAGCTCCATCGATTCCGTGTCTGGAGGCACGAATTCTCTGGATACGGCCGAGATCCATGGTGTCCAACCAGCTGCGCATTCTCGTGCGCGATACATCAAAGATCACGGAGACATCTCTGAGCAAAAATCTGGCTATAGATTGGTCAAACGGAAAAATTTGAATCCAAAACCGTCGCTCTCTCAATGTAGCCTCCTTATTAAAGTACTAGGTTGTAGCGGAAGTTCTTGCGGTTTTTGGAACAGTACATTTTCTTGACTTACCAGAAACAGGAAAGCACATTAAGAAATGCATAAAACACCATCACGTACTGCCACTCTTCGCCCATTTTTAGGAAGCCTTTCGATGTCCTCGGCTTAGAACTGTCCTGGCACTGTGTCGGAAAAGTTGCCCAACCAGCGATCCAAGTCATCTTCATTATCGAACGCTCTACCTTGTATGACATTAGAGGGGGACAGGAGAAGGTGGCTATCTTTCGAGGCAAGGTATGAGCTATACGTTGGGTAAGTCAGCACTTTCCGTCCAAAGCCGGGCAGCTTCTGGCGAGTCGCACTTTCAATATGTGGACGAGCATCGTCGTGGAGAAATCGGATCTTGCCGTGATGTGGACACTTCTCTAATCCACACATTTCAGAACTCACTCGGCAAAAACTGATGCAGTAACGCATCGAGGTTCTCATTCAACACCCTTATTCCTCAGACAATTATCCTATTTATTCTGAGCTCCAGATACAATGCTGCGACAGCTGCAGATTGTTGATCTGGAGCATGCTGAAATTGTCTTTCAAAAGTTTGCGATTTCTAACGTTTTGTTGTCTGGGAGGGACTAGCGAATTGAACGGTTGCTGAACTGATGGGAAAAGTGGTGTTTGAGCCGAGTTACAGGACTTTGAACTGAAGGGCCCATTTCGGCAAATAATTTCGCAACAACCTAATGGCTGCTCTTCGATGCAGCCTTTAATACTCGCATTTATTTGTTTCTTTATTTATTTCCATTTTGATTGCTGTAACACTTACTTGTCATGTGATATATTTGCACTAGTGCTCACTGTCTTCACATTGTTCGTAATGGGCTCAAGAATTTTATGTTAAGCACGCACCCTTCATGATCTCCAATTGAAGTGGAATCCGTTATCGGAATGGGTCCATTTTCGGAAGTATGTTGAAACCCTCCCACGGTGGCAGGCACAATAAGATCGCTTACATTTTTAACTAAAGGTGTTTTATCAGTCTTCCGTGTGGATTTAGTAGAAGTTGACACTTCACTTTTCACTCACTTTTCACTGTAGTCGTTCTGGTAGTCGCTTTTGTAGTCTCAATTTCAATAATTTCTGGTGTTGTTGTAGTTGTTGGCGGTGTCGTCGTCGTTGTGGTTGTTGGCGCTGTCGTCGTCGTTGTGGTTGTTGGCGCTGTCGTCGTCGTTGTAGTCGTTTTCGGTGTCGGCGTCGTTGTTCTTGTTGTCGTAGTTGTAGTTGTTGGCAATGTCGTGGTGGTGGTGGTGGTAGTAGTGGTGGTAGTGGATGTTGGGGTTGTTGTCGTTGTTGTCGTAGTTGGCGTTGTTGTTGTTGTTGTTGTTGTTGTTGTGGTTGTTGTAGTTGTTGTTGTTGGTGGTGGTGGAAGTGGTGGGGGTGGTCGGGGTGGTGGGGGTGGTGGGGGTGGTGGTGGTGGTGGTTGTGGTAGTGTTGGTAGTGGTGGCGGTGGTTCAGGAGTGGTTTCCGTGGTAGTGGCAGTACTAGTGGGTGTTGTTGCTGTAGTGGTGGATGTAGATGCAGTTGTGGTTGGCGGAGGCGGAGGCGGAGGCGGAGTGCCAATAATAATTTCTTGTTCCGCAGCCACCCTTCGTAGTAGCCTTCTTGGATAGTCCGTAGTGACAGTCATGGGAATCATTCGTATTATTGGAGCAATAGGCACACCAGGCGGCTCTAAAAAATTCGTCAAATCACGGACTATTCACTCTCAGTGCAAAATAACTATTTCGCTTCCACTTCCTCTTCCAAAAAAACATTTGCTGCACAGTCTGCAAACTGTGGAACCAAGACACATGGAGTCTCTTATTCATTCATTGCATCACAACATTAAAAGATTAGAAGTTATCTCACCTTTTTTCCTTAGCATTGAATCTTCAAGGGCCTACAAATAAGTAAATGGATGGATGAAATGTTACATTGATTGAAAAGTGGAACACCATTTATGGCTGTAATTTGACAAAGCGAGGTTCATGATAGACATACTAAATCGCCTGCATATGAAAGGGTGTCATTCATCTGTTCCTTCTCTGAAACTCATGTCAAAGGAAAACATTATGTGCTCTAGCTCATGACGAATACAGTTTCAGTCCATGCACGCTACACAGAAGGTACCAGACTTTAATTACCACGACTCCTACTTACCATTTATTTTACCCGCTGAGATCTTCGTTGACGCTTGCTTTTGCTCGCATTTATTGACCATGCATTTATGCAAGATGACTCGTGGCTGTGCAAAGTTTCCGGTGGAAATTTAAAGGAAATCGTTGTTACCCCACCTACTATATTATCGTTTCCCTCGTACACCACTGCATCCATCAAACAGGGACCAACCTCGTTACTCAACACAATCTTTCGATTCATTTTATTAAAATAGCTCACAAGGGAGGTGCAAGAGGCCAGGCTCGCAGATCGGAACGAAACTTATCTGGCTAGAATCTCAGTTTGAGAGGTGCTATAGTATATATTTCAGTATTGCCCACGGTTCCAACAAAAAAAAGTAGAAATCCCACCGCACTATTGCATGCGTTGCAGCAATAAATCGTCAGGGGCGGGGTGGCCGAGTGGGATGATTCTGGACTGTCAGGCGGAGGTTGAGGGTTTGAACCCAGTCATGACCACACGTTTTGCATTCTTGTTTTGTTATTCCCGTTTTGCATTCTTGTTTTTTTATCCCTTCAATGTTGTTGAAATAAATTCAAAGGTTAGAATACAATACCTATCCTTACTATTGGGTTGATGAAAAAGTTCTGCAACACTCGCAACGAATTCTTTAGAAATGGTTTTCTTCATTAAGACAAAACCTCAATCAATGCTACATTTACCATTACTGTATGGTAACTTTGCCCATCTTTTGGGCAGCTTCACTCTTCCTTCCTGCCAAAACGTGGAAGGCTGCGGAGCGAAAAACTTGGACACCTCATTTTCGAGTCCCTGTTGATTGCCAGGCCTCATTTTCCGAAGATGGTTGCTCATGGTCAGAAAAAGGTGACAGTCCGACAGGGCCAGGTCAGTCGAATACGAAGAGGGTGACAGAAATCCCGAACCTAGGTTCCGAGTCTTCTCACGACCTGCGTTTGCAAAGTGCGCGTTAGCGTCATCTTGCACGAAGTGAACATTTGTTCGTTTTGTGCGTTTTTCGTGGATGGCACTTGCCAACTTCTAGGGTTGGGTACCGCAGAGCTCCTCAGTCATTATGGTGCCACTATCTAGGAAATCTCGGTAAAGCACTCCTTGTGGCTCCACCGACAACACGGAAAAACTCTCTTTTTGGGCGAATCTGATTTTGAAAGTTTTGGAAGTGAATCCCAACACGGAATCCACTGGAGCTGCGGTGCGTTGTTCGCGTACAGGACTAAGCTTCCGCACCCACTTGCAATCTCATTTAGAAAGTCCTTCCCTTGAGAAGGAAGAGACATCGACTCCACGATGCTCACCCGGCATGGTTTATGAGATTCGCACAACACACTGTACTCATGTCCGGACAACTTCGCTAAAACCGAGAAAGCAAGGATGCTTGATGACGGTCACATAGTCGCACTAGAGTTTCTTCGCCAACTTGCTGTTGCCAACATCTGACCACGTCTTCAGATTTTCCCGCAAATCGTCGTCATTAACGGTCGACGCACGTCAAGACCACGGGTGACTTCCAACCATCATTTCGTCAGAGTCGAAGCCCTGGTACCACCGACGGGCACTGGAATGGTGAATAACGTTCCTTTCAAACGCAGCACATATATTGGCGTCGGCGCTCCTTACAGGATTTCCTTGGAGGAAACCATAACAGACAAAGGAGCGATGTGAGATTCGACTGGCCGAAAGCATTATTGCTTGGATACTGATAGAGCTTTCCTCGCCCCAATGTGTGTGGGAGACCTCCCCCATTCTTGCTCTGCCTTTTTCTGCGAATATCCACCTTTAGCACCGAGAAATTTATTCAAGAACGGAAAAAATCAGGAGCCAGAGCTCTCTGTCTCGGACCTGTGCGCCTCGTTACCTCTGGGCTAGGTAAACTTTAAAAAAATAACCCCGAGCCAGAGCGCCGCTTCGCGGCGCTCTGTCTCGGACCCATGCGCCACGTTTCCACACGAAGCGCAGCTTCGCCCACGCTTCGCGGATGACAGTGACTTTCTGCGAATCTAATTTTTTAATTTCTTTCGTGGAAGGGTTGAAGATTTCGAAGGGTTGAAGATTTCGAAGAAGGGTTGAAGAGAGAATTCTTTTGCCTGGCCTTTGAAAATGTTTCTGGAAAGAAATAATATAGTGGTGAGACCTTGTAATCACTGAATGAGATAAACATCTCTAAAACTAATAAAGAAACTCACTGTATGGGAACATAATGGTAGGAAAGTTGGTTAGGTGTTAGAAAGGAACGTATACGGGTTCCGTTTGAAAAGTTTCCGGAATTACCACCAAAGAGCTGTTGTTTTTCAAAGCTTTCCATGCGATTCTGTTGGCTAGTCCTTGAAATGGATTGACTGCAAATATCAACTTGATCTGACAAAGACTCTTTCTTTGACAAGTGGATCAAGTCAAGCAACTTCGACTGCACTCAGTTACAGACAGATGCTAAGATCAGGTGGTTATTAATTTTTTTTTCTCACATGAAGGGAAAACCGAAAGTAAACCAATTACCGATTTGGTGCTAATTTCGGAGGATCGCCAACTTTATTTTCCACCTGTAGTTTCTGGGTTCCGAAAACTGAGCGTAGCTGTACGCGATCAAATGAAAAGCTTAGTGTAAATTTCCAAAAAAACGTGACCACATCAGAAAATTTGAGAAAAATCGTTTACTAGGTTGTGACAGAGAGAGTTAGAATGCATGCTAAATAAGGAAGCCTAGCGCATGTGTTATAAGTGATTAAATTCCATTTTCCTTGACGAACTAGTTTTGAAAAGACGTTTGTAAAAATGAGTGCCGCATTTGCTCGATCTTGAGTAGGAACGCAGTCCAACGTGAAAGTCACCGCATTATTTCAAATGTTTTAATGGGATGGGATTGCAATCCAAAATTGTGATCCATGTTAAAGTTTAGATTAAGCGCTACACTCTGGTCACAAGAGATGCAACGAAAACAGTATATCAGACACGAAGAACGGGTCCAGAAGAAAAAAGTGCCATTCACTGAGGCAGAGTGGAGATGGCTTCTGTTTTCGGAGTTTCAAGGGATTGATGGAAAAGCTATTGCAACCGAATATTGGCCGATATTTTTTAAAGCTCTAGATGTAATAATCCGAGCAACACGCGCTCGTTTGATTAAGAAAAAAGATCTGCCCCTCTATGTCAACATGACTGCTCAAGCAAGTGCTATGGCCTATCAAAAGACTTGTAATAATGAAATCCAAATTAGACCTCACTCAATGATAATTTTGCATTGGCTTCCTCGTACTTCTACCTATCTTTCAAACTTTAGTTCACCCCGTTTAGGAAGAGATTCCGATAAAGCGAAGAGTTATTCGGGCTTCACCCGGTTATTCTTAGTACTTCAAAATATTCCATTTTAGGTTGAGAACGGAGAATTGAAAACAGACCGGACCACGCTTACTGAGCTTCGAGAGGATTGCTCTGATAAGTGAAGTATTGGCTGGATCCGATTTGTTTTGTTTTAATGGTCATTCCGGAAACTTTTCAAACCGCCCTCGTATTTTGAGAAACAATCAAATACAATGATAATAGCTAATCGATTCGGCTTATGCTGCAGCACCGCCTGCAGATTTCTCCACCGGCGTCACCCCGCCCCACCGTTGCGGATACACTGTACATAACTTTGACTGATAGTGGCATCACAAATTTGTTCAAATTTCGATAGTTCTACAAAACCTCTGAGCAAATTGTACCTCAAAGCTAAATTAGGCCTATGTGGGCTAATTTAAACTATGCCAAGTAACTGTCCAAAGAAAGCGTCACCAAATATGGGGCTTCGGTTTGAGATCAGCGCCACAAATTACACATGACAGTATTCATGACCTACATCATGAATCGCTGAGCATTCAACGTTGCTCCCCGTAGCGAAGCTCATCAAGACCGTGTCTATGCAAGAAAAACGCTTTCGAAGTGCACGAGGTGACTTACACAAGCTGAAAAAAAGGTGCGGAATTAGAGATTGTTTGATATCTGGCCTTTGTTGTTTGTCCGGTTATAGTAGAAATTTAAGAGAACCAGCTATTCAAAAGTCTCCATTCACAATTTCTTCAAGAAACAACATCAATGTGGAGAAAATCCTAGTTTCATTGTATGGAACCCAAATATATGTACATTATTATATAGGTATGATGCTAGGATGCTCGAATGTAGCTAAGTCAACAAATAAATGCCCACTTTAACTATTCATTTCAGATTCTGTTGGTGCTTTTTAGAAATAATTCACGAACCAGCAAGCAGTGACAGAGTGGTATAAATACCATCTCCAAGACACAGAACAGCACTGGCAACAATGCATTTCATTTACTTTCTTATTGGAATCATTGCCTTCATCGCTAAAAGGTGAGTCGGTATTAGCTCTAATTTGAAGCTATTTCGAAGCAATTGCCCACCAGTTTTGCAAGCAAGAGCGAAAATAAGCAAATGTGCTGTGAGAGAACAAAATATGCAACTGTAGTATATATGACGCTGCCAACTAATTTGTCCGTGTAAAAATGCAAGTTGGGAATGAGGCCACAATCCTGACCGTTATGGGTATGGCACATTGAAAATGAAATAGTGGCAGAACTCGAAGCGTTCAGATTTTGCCATTCATTCTCTACTTTGCATTTTTACGAGGACAAATTAGTTGGCAGCGTCATATATACTGTCGACCGATTGCAATCATCATTTTCCATATTGGACATACGCAGAGGACTTAACTTGCATCCAAACCAATCTTGAAGAACGAACACGAATCGGAATTCGTGGTGTCAAATATTCCATACACGACTGACTGATTGTGACAACAAATTTCAGGTCTTCTTCAAGCTACTTGCAAGGAGAATCTTACGGTATGTTTGTTCGATCTCTTACTCTTACGGTCTCTTGTGAAATCATAATCGTAACGAATTTGATGCCACTGAGAACTTCTCAAGTAAATCACCACTGATGCTAGATTGTAGTGGTCTCATGATTGATGTGTCTATCCTTTGAAGTCTAGGGATGTAGGTGGGCTGTTTCTCTAGATAGCTCCTGAAAACTACAACTTTTTGGATTTTGCTATGCTTTTTTCGGTTCCACCTGTAGACATTGTACTTATAGGTGGCTCTCAAATGGGAGGTCGGCCAACTTCTATGTTCATGCACATGCACGCACCGGTGATGTACTCGGCACCTCTCATGGCCGCTGCACCAGTTTCTTCCGGAGGACAATACGGCATGGTGAGATCCATTTTCTGACATGATTGAGCTCTACGTCGCTGGAATTGAGTGCATCTCGATGTAGGTAGGTTGCGTTCGGTATGCATGACGAAACAATGTGTACACTCTTCTAATTTGTTCCAATGACATTCAAACTCCGGGTAAATTTGGCTTTTCGTGGCCGTGCAGGTTTTTTTTTTCAGAACTCTCCTTCCTCAGGAGTTCAAAACCTCATGGGTTCTTACGCAGGAGGTATTGCAATTCTAATGGCATCACGACGAACGACTTGATATTATCAGACATTTTTTCCAGGACAAGGTCACCACTCTCACATCTTGCTAGAGCTTCCATTCCGTCGAGCTCGAGCTCGTAAACTGGCTGCTCGCCGTGCTGCTCGCATGCGTAAGAACCTCAAGAAACATCACAAAGTAAACAAGCACTGACGGCTCATCTGCCTTTAATAAAGATGTGCATCAATTTGAGAATAACAACGAAGCTCTCTCCACTGCACATTCACTATGTTTATCCGCTACGCTACCATCTAAAGTGGTGGCAATCCGCAGCCACGCTGATGGGCGCTGCTCGCAATGTATTGTTCGCCATAATCATGCAATCTCTTAATAAGTATGATTATCCTCACGTTCACGAGAAACAAGGCGAGGTGGCGTGGGAATGAGATAAAATGTAATGTCTCCGCTGCTTCGGGGACCCGGGTGGAAATAAAGTTAAGAAAAATATTAACTCAAATAATAAATAATGCAATGCATATAAACAATTTTAAAAAACTCAAGCAAGATTCTCATTCAATTTGTAATGTAATTTCGAAGCAGTCTCAGTTCTGGTAGATGCTGACGGGCGAAGCATCCCTCCACTGCTCTTCTTTTTATTAGATGGCGCAGCGCTTGTGCGTATAGAACTCAGCTAAGGCTATCTGTCCTACATCCAGTAACGCCTAGTGAAGGATTCCGTATACGCTTGCAGCATAGCAAGACCGCTACTCCATGACAACATCGAATGATGCCTTTCTAGTGCTGGTGCAGTACATAATATTCTTCCCGTCATTGCTACCACTATATACCAACTGTTCAATGATACCTATGGTTGCTTCATTGCAGATGCCTTTTTATTTACTGAAATAGAAGTGTTTTATTTGTTTATTTATCGAAATACACTCGAAGGTGCACCAAAAACCTCGAACATCAGAAAGGGACATTGAATGGGCACTGCATTTTAACTTTCAAATAGTTGGTCAGAGTATTACACAACACTGGTCCTAGCTCACGTCAAAATTAACATGCCGTTCTTGCAGATGAAGAAGCCTCCTGCCAAGATCGTGTTTCAGGGGTTTAGCGAGGTTGCGAAAGCCTCCGAGGACCTGCATTCATTTGAGCGTCAGGCTGATGTTGAGCAGACTCTGATGCTGATTGGCGATACATTTGGTGAGGTTTGTTTTTCAACCTCGCAGACGAGCTTGCCAACTATCTAACAAACGAAGCCAGTCAAATGTTTTGCCAAACAAGAAGTCCAGTAAAAAGTATTGCCCAACAAATCTTACCATTTGTGTCGCCAAGCAAACCCGTCAGATGTATATCCACATGAACCTTGTTAATTGTATCGTCACACAAAAGGGTTATCGACCGCGCAAAAATTTCAATATCATCAGGAATCGTGCCATGATAGCAATCTCCGGAGTCCACTGCCTTACCAGCAGAGCCATCCGGGTCCACAACGTCGATGGTTAAGCCTCCAACTAAGAATGAAAGGAATACCTTATCAAAACACCCATAAAATGTATCGCCAACAAATTCTCTTGCCTTTTGTATTGCCAAACAGGTTCTCCACTCATTCTCCCGTAAAAAGTTTTGCCAAGCAAAATTGTATCCCGTAAAATGTGTTGGCAAACACATTCTCTTGCCAAATGTATCGCCACCAAACATCAGAGTGGGTCCGAAGCTCTGCGGCGATGCGCTGGCATCCTAGTTAAGGAAAGGAAAATTAAAGTTACGGAAGTTAAGGGCGCCTAAACAGAGAAGCGGTAGTGTTGCTCATAAAAGGGTCTAGGTGAAGCGCCGCTCGGCAATGCGGAAGGGGTCATACAGGTTCATATACGGTTGAACGGGGCCCATGAGTGCGGAAGATGTTAATGAAAGGGCTCACTGCCGATAAAGGACACGCAGGTTCCCCGTAATGAGGAAAATGCCAAGAAAGGGGTGAATTATAGATGACAGAGATGCTTGGCGCTCGTTGGTGCGAAAGGCGTCACGCTCACAGATGCGTGGTGGGCCCTCGAGAATTGGTTGGTAGGGTGTGAGAAAATGGGATACTGATGGGTGAGAAGTGCTCCAGCGCGTAGTGAGGAATCAGAAAAAATCTGAGAGTCCGGCCTCAGCTGGACGATCAGACTGGTATTCATCGTGTAGGCAACATCTTATTCCGATTTTCGTAGGAGTTTTCGCCAAATTACTACCATCTTGGTGCTTTAGGTACAAGTTTGAGAAGCCGTTAAAATTTCACTTACTAAACACGAAATAATGCTTGACATAATATGCCAGAAGAAAGCATCACACACCCTCATGTGTTGGAACACCGCATCAACTGAACTCAACCAACTGATCATATCACTGTCAAGAGGAAGAAAATATGTAGATATACTCGCTGTCATTCTGATTCAATGCTGTTTTCTTCCCGGTCATATCACCACATCTTCAAGTATTACTAGCGCGAGTCGGAGCAAGAGCGGATGCGTAGCGTTGATACCCGATAACAGCTTCATTCATGCTCTGAATGAGAAAATCGCAGGTATATAACAGTTCCATATACCGGTGAATGAAACTATCCCAGGCTTACACCGCTACCCTCCCGCTCTTGCATGAGCTCGCGCTAGTGATGCGTGGCGATCAATACTCTATATATTACAGACTTTATGTGACTTTGTGAGTGCGTGTGCACACACACACTACCACTGGTCAGTGATGGTGATTGGTGGTGATTGTGAGATCCTATAAAACGCTAGGAACGGGTGTGGTGTGGTGGAATGGGGTAGAGAGGTGGTCGAGCAGAAGGTCCGACGATGTGCAACGGGTCCGTCGATGAAGAAGGGGTGGGGAAAAGACTGGAGATGGGTCCCACCTTGTGACAAGGGTGCGGCGGCGTCCAAAATTGGTGAAAAGCCGGGAGACGGGTCTTTCGGTGTGATAAGGGTGCGCCGGCTTCCAAAGTTGGGGAAACGACTGGAGACGGGTCCCACAGAAGCCACTCTATGCAGGCCCGGCGCTGCCCAAAGTACTGTAGCCAGGCGCGCGCAGGGACCAATGCACGGCCACGCCCTCTGCTAGCACTGCTGCCAGCGATCGATCGATCGTGCTAGCAACGCTCGGATTCGCAGTTTCACTGCTGTTTCTGCTGGTGCCGTACTACGTGTAATTCTATTTAACTACACTGCTACTACTCCTTCTCCACTCCCTCCCCCATTACCCCCTTCAACGGTAAGTGGATTTTCCAGGGATTTGGCTGTCTTTTGATACAGTTTTTTCTTGCAGTTTTTTTCCCTCTACACATTCGAATACTTGCATAGTTTTTCTTTTTCTCATTTTGAATCAATTGCATGACCAGAAATGGTCGTTTTTGTACTGATCTACTTATCATCAGTTCTTCGAGTTTGTCAGTGGTAGTTGCGCTTACTCTGACACGCAATTCCATTGCCAGCACTTGAAGGAGGTCATGCTTCAGAACTTTCATTGCTGAACTAACCAGTTTGTAGCTATTAGGTTGTTGCGGAATTAATTGCCGAAATGGACCCTTCAATTTAAAGTGTTGTAACTCGGCTCAATCACAATCGCTTTCAACAACTTAGCAACCATTCAATTCAGTAGATCCTCCCCGACAATGCAGTGGGTATTGCACCCCTCTACAACAAAAACTGAGATCACAAAAATTCGCAAACTTTTGAAAGGCCATTTCAGTATGCACCAGATCAGCAATCTGCTGCTGTCACAGGATTGTATCTGGAGCTCGGAAAAACGATACACAGTACGGTAATCGTCTGAGGAATAAGGGCGTTAAGTGACAACCTCGATGCGTTACTGCATCAGTTTTTGCCGGATGAGTTTTGGAATGTGTGGCTTAGCGCTACCTTGGAGCAAGGAAAAACCAGCTTTTGTTCACTACTGCCGACCACTTCTATAGCGAATTTGCGGATCTCAGTTTGAAATTGCAATACTAGGACTCTGCTCTCAGTGTTTGACTAGGTTGTAGAAGGGTGCATTCAATCATGCCTTTGCAGCACCCACCAAACTCCTGACACAGAGAGTATATCTAGAGAGAGTATAGAGAGTATATCTCGTTTGGGAAAAATTAGAAGTAG
>KN726358.1:8464-26171 GCA_000816745.1 Ancylostoma duodenale
TTCATTCATTCATTCATTCATTCATTCATTCATTCATTCATTCATTCATTCATTCATTCATTCATTCATTCATTCATTCATTCATTCATTCATTCATTCATTCATTCATTCATTCATTCATTCATTCATTTTTCTCAATATGGGAGGATTTTTCGCTTCACGGATAAGTAAGTGTTTCATAAACTCTACAAACTCTAATATTGGATTCTATAATGGTCAAATTTATCATTACAATTTTCAACTGTTATTTCTGAAGGTGATTGCCTCTTACTGACTGATGATTAAAATTTTTCAGTTGTGCAGAAAACCCTATTGTGAAGGAATTGAGGGTTTTCAAGTAGCAGTATGCAGGGTCTCAATTTTCACGCGAAACTGGGATTTTTCGAAAAGTCATGAAGAGTGACGCTTTAGGACGGATTAATGTACTAAGGGCCTTTGTTTTGCAAAGGTCAGAAGCAGTACATTAAATATTTGTCTCTTTAGACTTGAAATCGAAAATATCCAAAGATACACCATTCAAAAAAAAAAGAACTAAATTGATAGTGATATGCTTCAGCATTGTTTCATTCGTTTCTGTGCACATCACTGCAGAGGAACTCTGACATTTTGTGAAGATATAAGAGGATTTACTCCTTAATTTATGGTGAGAAAATATTCGCGAAGTAGGAGTAGCGAAGCTAAAGTACCGTTCTTTTTTTCCGTCTGAGCTAGTTTGGTATGTTACATAAGTGGCGCCTTCCACGGTGAATTCAATTTTCTGCATATAATTTTGTGATTGTTGATTTCGTAACTCTCAAGCTAAGGAAGGCTGATAAAGTCAGCGAACGTGTTTGCACCTTTTCTGCCATAGCCGCGACTTTAAGAATAGGGATTTGGTTGTGCGACAGGACCTTCCTTCAATTTTGTGTCTCACCTTTAGTTAAAGACAGCTAATTTTCGACTTCCATGGAACATTAAGCTACTTAGAGCCTTCTATTTTCAAATAAAACGCCTGAAACCTTCTGAAAAAGCTCAAACTCGGGCGTGCTACTGATCCTAAATCTAGAACTAAACTAAGCTAGAATGGTTTACTCTTAACAACTTATCTTTGCTAGCTTGCCACTTGTTGTTCTTCACGCAAAAAGAAACTGCGACAACTCAGCGCTAATACTATAACAGATTATCGAAGGCTAATAACGAAATCGGATGGATAAAAACGAGATAAATATGTGATCGTTCTAAGTAAGAAAGTTCATTCAGATTCGATAAAGTTTTCTTGCTGCGCAGCTGCGTGAGTTTACTTCTGTTATGTACTTGCTTTCAGGATGCTGATCGTGATTATGGCTAGCTGGGTTGGGTATCCCTTGATATCGGCTGCTCATCTGCGGCAATGATCTAATTTGTCCTAAAAAAACACTTTTAATACTCGAAGGCTTTGCTTGTACCCTTCGGTGAGCCTTTCACATTTCACTGAATGTTCTTCTAAAATCCTTTTGCTTTCACTAGGGATTATACTATAATTAAAACACGCCTTCTGCATATGCCTGTATTCACATCTCCTAGAGATCCATACAAGTATTCGCAGTACATTTTCTAAAGCTGAAGCGCTGATGTCAACGACAGAGGATCCTATGGCAGCTGATTCTCAGCAGATATTTGTTGGCACTGATAGAACATACGTTGTTTTATAGTACAGCTTTATAAGCTTTCTTTCCATAGCTGTTCATTTATTTTTTTACCGCTGTAGGCTCTCTACTTCTACCGCAGCATGCCAAATTTTGAACAATCTCACCTTTAAGGGAATTTGGAAGTTATGCGGATGGAGATCGAACTTCTCGTTTATTCTTTTACTTATTCTCTCGGTATTCTGCATACTAAGGTTCTCTATCGAGCTTGTAGCAAGCATCACAGCACTTTTTTATTTAAAATGGTCAGGGTACCTAATTTTATGGAGGGTGAGTTTCTTTCAGTAATTTTGAAGGGCGGCCTATTTTAAAAGCTGTGCAGGGTCTCGGTTCTCTTTGCCTTGCATGTGAACTCACGGTTCTAATTTTGGTTATTGTCATGACAATTCACCGCATCGTTTATACAACCCTGCCTCTCACAGCAAGTAGCTATCTCACAAAGTCTGTGTTGCAGGTAAGATGACGCCGGCACTTTCAAACTTTCAGATTTGATTGTGACCATTTCCTCACTTCTGATAAGTTCTGACGACTCCAGTGTTATAGATTTATTGGTTAGCTTTCGGTGTATTAACACCTTTGTCGGATCTACAACATGTCTGTTGGATTCACTCTACACCAATAAGCGTCAACAATGCAAAATACCCACATGGGACAAACAATAACACGATAGGACAATAGCAGACTCCCGAAGCGAATGAGTGCCACCAGAGTTGCGACATCATATACATATGACGATGTCACAATCGCCACCCTTATGTGATAAGCCTCAGAGCGTCCATGAGCTCATCTTTGTTGTTTATTTCGGGGGACTCTCGCTTTTTCTCCAAGGCCTTTAGTAGTTTCCTTTCTAGTGAGGCCTCAGTGAGCGGTGTAGTACGGTAGCTTTGATCGCTGGTTGATGTTCGTATGTGTGGCATAGGGTGCGGTGCCGTGGGAAACTACTGTTACTACACCGCTCACTGGAGGCCCCACTAGAAAAGAAACTACTAGGGGCCTTGGATATAAAGCGATAGTCCCTCGAAATAAACAACAAAGATGAGCTCATGAACGCTCTGAGGCTTATATGTCGCAACTCTGGTAGCTATCATTCGCTTAGGAAGTCTGCCACTCTCATGTCGTATTGTTGTTTGTCCCATTTCGTTAGTTTGCATTGTTGACGCTTATTGATGTAGAATGAATCCAACAGACATGTTGTAGGTCCGACGAAGGTGTAAATAAACCGAAAGCTAACCAATAAATCTATAGCACTGGAGTCGTCAGAGATTATCAGGAGCAACTATTTTATTGCACGAGGTTCCGGGATAGCAGTATATTATCCTTTTCTCAATGCTATAAAATTCATGCGTTCATTCTGTTCATTCGTAAGCCTCAAAGACGCCCATATTATCTCCGTTCACCTCTCCATCTCGTCAGAAGGCGGTCACTCTGTCTTGATAGCTTTGATTTGACTGGGTTGAAATGGGAGGTTTTTTCGTGGTACAGTCTGTTACAGTTTGATTTGATAATATTGTGAGTAACTTAAGCAGGGCAGAACTAAATGTCATTTATCCTGATGCACTCGGCGAAAAATTCAAACTAGGTGTTTGGTTCCAGTAGTAGCCATGTCCGCTTCCCGAAGAATGGGGTGATTATGAACAGACTAATCAGGCCTTTTTCGCTACTGAGACATTAGAGTGAGATGCCTGAGGAGGGGTGTGGGAGAAGGAGGAAGAAGGAGAAGGGGGAGGAGAATTTTGTGGACTGAAATGGACTGTGAACTAGGTGCTAGTAACTGTAGGCACTGTCACACTGATGAATTGATCGGCTAAATTGAGTTGCAATGATTGGAAAAAGAGCAAAAACGTCACGTTCCACGGGATTGAAACTTGAAGATTGGTTTGTAGCCCACAACTACACCACTGAGCCATATTGGTACGGAATGTCGAATGGCGTCATAGAACGGAAGCTTTCAGTACAACTTACTTTTTCAAAACGCTGGGTGATCCACATCCAGGGTGTCCTTATTCTGTAACTAGCGGTGGCCAAGATCTCGGGGGACGTAGTTCAGTGAATCCAAACATTGCGCCGCAGAAACTAGCCTCTCGGATGCGCAGAAAGTCAAAGAACAGAAATTTTCTATTGAGAACAATAGATTCGCGAAGATTGGCTGGTAGCTCACAACTACACCACTGAGCCACAGTGACACAGAAAGTCGTCTGCGCAGGGAGTAAAAGAAAGGGAAGCTTTGTAGTGAGAAGAAGAGCAGGAGGCATCTGAAGGACATTTCCGCACCGAGTAGTGCGGAGTGATCTGTCATGGCTGATTCATAAACATGTAAGACATGCGGTGACAACTAACGGGAGGATATACCATTGCATTGGAAAGTAGCTTCCCCTGTGGCTGTGTGATGAAAAAGAGCAAGGCTCAGGAGAAAACTGGAGGTCCGGTGTTGACTGGGCGGCCAGATCGATAAAACATACGTAACTCAAAGGGACAATTTCGTGTTTGAGCACATTACAATTATTTTTTCCTTGTTTGATTTTCTGAGCACTTCGCAAGCTTGAAGTTTCCTCACAGGCCTTAAGTAGCTGCTTCACCTCACTTTCTAGCGTCCCGTTAGGGCGCTAGTAATAAATACTAGGATTATTCGCCTTTCTCCTCGATTTTTGCACAATACAATGTACAGAAATCTAGGTAAGTATAAGGTAGATTCGGGAAATATAGCAGTGAGCCATTTTTCGCTAGCGGTGGCAATAGTTGGCAATAGTTAAAATCAAGAGGTAATGAAACTCTCATGAATTGTTTGAGAAATATTTTCGAGAAATTCTGAATGTTCAATGACATGCTTTGAAACCTCTGCTGCATCCGAAGAATCGCCACAAACCCGTGTTCAACCACATCAACGAAAAATGAATTACGGCCAGATCGAGAGGCTTGATTCCTTTATATTTAGGCGGTTCTTGCAGCAATATTTTTATTTTTCTTCTGCACTGTTGTCGTGATGAACGCGGAGATACTTATTCTTGTATGGGTGGACTCGATGATAGTGGATAACCCTGTCGCAGATGTTTATGAGATGTGGGTTGAGTGGATCTCACTTTTCTTGCCATGTGAGCCGTGTTTCCACCCAAACTTCAACCCGCTTTTGCAATGACAAATGTGAATGGCTCTATTTTCTACCATTGCTTCGTTAGAGAGAAGTCCGTTACAGTTTCAACCACATATACAACTATGGAGTTAGTTTCATGAGTCTTGTCGCATTTTCTTGCTTGTTTGCAACATTGATCCGAGGAAAACAGTTTTCGTTCACACGTAATCGTGAAATCAGAATGACTTTGCAGGTAAATGTGCACTTCTTCGTACGTTGGCGTTTCAAGTTAAACTGTGTATTTGATAGGTTGTGTGCATGGTTTTGGGCAATCTTTCATGTTTTGCTTTCTGGGAGTTCGGCAGGATGATAGAATATGATGCATTGAATGCCATTTTAACTGAAACGATTGACCTGTTATTTTTCGATATCACTATTCTCCCTTATCTCATGCTCAACGGGTTTGTCGTCTACACTCTTGGGCTACGAAAAGAACAATTCTGGAAATGACCCAACCAAATCATTGAGTTCAGTAGGGTTTTTGGCATAGTTTCGCCTTTTCACTTCAGTTTCTGTTTTAGTGCTAATGCGCTCTGTAGGTTTTGGATAATTGATTTTTATGCTTTGTATATCACACTGAATGTCAACATCAACATCGAGTTCTTTATTTAAAATTTTTCTGCTTAAGGAGTATTCACGGCCAGCTAAGAGCCATCCTAAGGCCGAAAGCTTCACATTCCAGTTTGAGGGTGAATATGCAGAATATGAGAGGTATGTGAGAATGCTGTTCAAAACAATATCAGACAATTAAGACCACATACAAAAAAATGTCAAGGTGGAAAAAATTGCTGAGTGTGTGCGAAGTGGGGGAGCTACATATAACATTGTAACAAATACCACCCCATAAATTTCTCTGACAAGGGAAGCACATCTTGATAACATGATAGTAGTAGAGAATCAAAATAATATTACAGCTACATTAAGCACAATAGTTGAGGAAGGTGGGAGATTGTACAATGATGCAGCTGACCACTTATTCACGGTCGCTCACTGCATATAAGCTTCACTGAAATAATAATGTTTTCAGTTCGTCCAGCGTAGACAGTGGTTTTGTCCGACTTCACCTACTATGAAGGATCTATCCAAAAAGAAAGCCAATCCAGAAGTCTTGACTGGTGCGGCTTGAGACCCATTCAACTGCTGCTGTTGTAGTTGAACATCTCTTCCGCACAAATCTGCTATTAGTGCTACAGAATCAGTATCAACAATGGTTTCTCGTAACTCTGGAAGAACAACATTAGCAACACCTATTTGTCATACACTGTATTAACTCTACTGTTTACTTTTCCCACACGTTTTCTCCTGGAGGACCGTAGAGACATGTGAAGGCGAGCAATAAACTTGTCATTGTCACTTGATAACTGTGCTTCTTCGATGAAAACACTGGAATGATTGCTCATGATCCCGGGAATGGTAATTCTTACGTTTTCTCGATTGTAATGAACACAATATAGCTACTGGTTTGTGTGATCAGACGGCTCTATGCTGTTCATATGCGAGGAAAAACACGAATTAGTACCATAATATGTTCTTCCATGTTATCACTTCACGTCATCAACGGCGAGGAAGCTCCTTGAGGACACAACAAAAAATGGAGGTTTTTGATGTTCAAAAAGATCAAATGAGCAGCAGTAGTAGGAAGATTACCTGGGAGCATAAAAATGACGAAATTGGATGAAAACGTAAGAGAAAATGTATGGTGTGTTATAAGTGCAATGAAAATGTGACCCTGGAATTGTGAGAATACGAGCCCCTCCCCCCCCCCCTCCAAGAAAAAAGCCACTTGTAGCAAGTGCCATAAATCTCATTGTTTCATTTCGAAAGTACTACGTTACTCATAAACAGACGTCGGGCACTAATCTACTTCTGACCAAGAGCGACCGTTCATATTGAATTCTGTGATCCTATCTTCAATTAAAATACTTGAATGAACTTAAATGTTTTGAGTGAAAAATGTACTGTTATAAGTTGAAATGAACATGCGTGCAAAGAACATAGAAGAGTTTTTTTTTTCGGATAAAGAATGGTAGGATCTACTACACTTCTGAGTTTGCGCACCGAACGCCAGGTGATAGTCGGCAGACTGCGTATGATGCCTCCCTAGTTGGCAGGCCCGGTTTCCTCTCCAGTTGGGTGGAGAATAAGGCAGCGGGTGCAGTGACAGTGAGAAAGTTTATTAGGTAAAACAGGATAGAATGAATGAAGTAACAATAATAACAATATGAGCATCAATGAACTGAAATCAACCCTTATATACGCGCCCGTGCGCGGGAACATGAGAATCGACACGCTAAGATCATCGATGAGTAGATCCAAAAAGAACAAAACTGAACTACAATTGCAAAAGGATATTACGGGAATCAAATATGGTTAAATGTTGTTTTCGTTATGCATGTTACCTACTTGTAAGGTTAATTATCATATCTCTGTGTGACATCTTTCCCCCCTGGGGGAGAGATGTCACACAGAGATATGATAATTAACCTTACAGATAGGTAACAAAATTAATATGATAATTAACCTTACATGTAGGTAACAGATGGCAGGGTACGAGTCCGGGGCTTTCGGGCGCGAGTGGTCTCCCATCGAAGCATAGGGTTCCGACATTTGTGGCACACGTCCCATCATAATCACCACGTTATTCCTCATGGTGGCAGCGGCCTCCCGTACAACCTCGAATGTCGCTATCGTTTTGCTCCTATTCCACTCCCAAGAGGCGTCGCCCCGCGGACCGCCTAGAGCGATCGTTTTTGTCCCTCGACATGCGTACGTAGCTAAAGTCGCGGCTAAAGTGTTCCACTCGGACGCGTTCACTGGGTTGTCTGATGCCGGGGAAACGAAAATACACAACTTCAGAGCCGGATGCTCACGTATCCGCATATACACCTCTTTCAAGTCGTCGTACAGGATGAACTTGACGTCTTCGCCGATATTCTTCAACACCCTTTCGTAGCATCTGAATCCGGACGGGAGTATTATGAGGCTTGCCGCGCTGCTGCCGTTGATATCGACGTCAGTCCACTTGTGGCCCATCGCGTAGAGGATCCCTGCGTTCGCGAGATCACTTAACTGCTCCAGGCTGATCTTCAGGCCGCCATCATACGTCAACACGACGAAGCTGCCATCATGCTTCATGAGGGCTCTTGCCACGTGGTCGCACTTTTCCTTGAAGTAGAGATATGCCTTTTCTACCGCAGCTACCGAGAGAGCAAAATGAGAATGATTGGAAATAAGATGCCGTCGCCTATTCACATCAGTCTCGTTCTCATATATAGTGAAGTATCGAGCCAACGAATAAATGATTGTCACGGGCAGTGCACTGATCACATCGTCTCCGTCCGGAACTATGCCACCGAAGTTCGTGCCTCTGATCGAGCAGTGAAAGTCGTCGTGCTGAGAATCCACTCGAGCTTGTCCCGGGCATGCAAAAAACAGACTCAATGCATCATTGTCCTCGTTTGGCGCAGATCTGAAAGAATCGTTTTGAATTGTAAGGCATTTAAATGACTTGTTTTTAACTCTAGTTACTCTCTTAGTTTTTGATCTAGTCGGTGTATCACTAATCTCGGGAGGGATTTTGATTAACTGATCATGCTGAATTCTGATCGGTTCCTCATCTCTTAGCATGTTTGTGAGAAGGGCCGAATTATCGCTCAATTCTGTCACTCTGAATGGGCCGTTCCAATTATCACAGAATTTTGGGTACTTAGACGCACTTTTTTCACGCGGCAACTTTACATAGACCCTATCACCCACTTGAGGCAGTTTCTCCGGCTGGACTTTATTATTTTCATCGTAGCGTCTTTTCATGCGTTCTCGGTACTCTTCGTTCAACTGTTTCGCGCTATCGTGTGCCAGTTCTATGCCGTTGAGAAGCTCGTACTTATAGTCATCGTAATCGATGCAATTCCAATTCAAACTTTCTTCTGGGATTTCATTGGAAGGATAGTTCGGGTCGAAGGCGTGTAGCATATAAAATGGGCTTTCTCCCGTGGCTTCATGTGGCGAGGAGTTGTACGCGAAAACGGCCATCGGAAGCAAAGTATCCCATTCTGAGGGAATTACTGTTTTCTTCCTCAGTATCTTTGTCAATGTCTCAATGACTCTTTCCGTCACCCCATTTTCCCTGGGGTTGTATCCTTTCGTCGTTGACTGTTTGATGCCAGACAACTCACAAATTTCCGTCAATACTCCATTAATAAATTCCGGCCCCTGATCCGAGTGGAGACTTTTAGGCCATCTGCATCCCTCGCAGATCCATCGTTCAAACAATGTCCTGGCAACCGTTCGCGCTGTCTTGTCCGGTATGGGATACGCCCCTGCAAACTTAGTAAAGTGATCAACTACTACTAGTGCGTATCTATTCCCCCTTTCCGAGATACCGAACTCAACGAGATCTACTCCTACGAACTCGTAGGGTGCTGAAGTCGTGATAGGCTTGAGTGGAGGAACGTGCTTTTCGTGGTTATTTGTCAAGAAGCATTTCTGGCAGCTCTTTGTCCATTTAATGATGTCGCGGAGCATTCCATCCCAGGATACTTCTTTCTTCAGTTGCTTGAATAGCTTACGCGGACTGAAGTGACCCGTCATCACTCCCTCATGTGCTTCTTGAATGACCTTTTCCCTTCTTGATTTTGGTACCACCTTTACCAGGGACCGTTCTTGGACTAGTTTTAGGTAACCTTCATCCAGTATGAAATCCGCACTAACTAACCGCTTGTTGCTGCGCGGCATTCTCACCTCCAGATCCATGCGTCCACACTCCAACGCAGAAATGAGTTCTCGAAAATCGTCGTCCTGTCGCAGCTCCTTTAACCACTCTGATTCTTCAACGGCCGTTCGGCAAACGATCATTTCATTCTCTGGACAGACTATCTGTTCGTGTTCCTCACTCGTCGTAGCTCCACGCGACAAGGCATCAGCTACCGCATTTGCCTTTCCGGCTACATACTGAACCTCTAGTCTGTACCTCTGCAACTGTAACGCCCACCTGAGCACTCTCGCAGATACGTTAGATTGCTTAAACAGACTCGTTAGAGGTTTGTGATCTGTCTTCACCACTGTTTTGAGGCCATAGATGAAAAAGTGAAACTTATTAACGGCGAATACTACCGCAAGGGCTTCAAGGTCCGTTACGTGATAGTTTTTCTCCGCTTTGGACAACTTCTTGGATGCGAAGTGAATGGGATGCAAAAACCCGTCTTTGCCCTTCTGACAGAGAACTGCTCCTAAGCCGTGTGTGGACGCGTCAGTGAAGATCACAAAAGGATTTGATTCGTTGGCCGCGCCTTCCATATCTGGCTGTGCTAATATTGGCGCCTGTGTGAGTCTTGACTTCATCTCCTCAAACGCCTTCTCTTCTCGCTTCGTCCACCTCCATCGCGTTTTCGGACTAGTTAGCTGGTACAAACATTCCGTGATTTTTGCGAATTTGAGTATAAATTTCCTGTAATACGAAGCCATCCCTGAGAATGTTCTCAATTGAGCCACATTTCGCGGTTTCGGGTAGTCCCTGATTTTCGCAATCTTATCGGGATCCGTACATACTCCATTCCAGCTAATGACGTGACCCAGGAACCTTATTTCCTCTTTGAAAAACTCGCATTTCTGAGCTTTCAGCTTCAAATTCGCTCGTCTCATGGCCTCGAAGACTAGTTGGAGAACCTCATAGTGGCGTTCGATCGTCCCTGTGGCTATCAAGATGTCATCTATGTACACAAATACTTCGCTGTCTTTCACCCCTAATTCTCCAAGCACCAGGTCCATCATACGCTGAAAACCCGCCGGGCTCGTGGAGAGACCAAAAGGTAAAACAGTGAATTGGAATAGTCCTTCGCTCGAAGCGAAAGCCGTCTTCGATTTTGCCTCCTCAGACAGCCTAATCTGCCAATAACCCGATGCGAGATCGAGGGTTGAGAACACTTTCTTTCCGCCTAAGCTCTGCAACACTGTATCTATCGTAGGCAAGGGGTATGAATCTTGCTTAATCACCTTGTTCAATGCCCGATAGTCTATGCATAGTCGAAGCGTACCGTCTTTCTTCCGGACCAATACCACAGGTGACGCCCATTCAGACTGGCTTTTTTCCACGATTCCCCGTGCCACGAGATCCTTGATTATTCCCTTGAACTCCTCCCTAGCTCTCATAGGCACCGGTCTGGTCTTCTGTTTTATCGGAGCAGCATCGCCAGTGTCAATATCATGCACTACCAAATGCGTATGCGTGAGTTCTCGATCACTGACGGCGAAAACATCGGAAAATTGTTGTGTCAACGACGTCAGTTCTAAAGTCATGTCACTCCTTTGCGCCAGAATGTCCGCGAGTACTTTCTCCTTGTCGATGGCCCCCTTAGCCTGTCCTGCATTACCATCCAGCATATCCGAATGTTCCGGTGCTATCCTGACTGGGAGGAAGTCATCATCCGAGAACTCCCCGATTACCTGACCTTTTTGTAGCACCATTGGTTCCGTTCCTGTATTCACAACCGGAATCTTAACGGTTCCTTCTTTGGAGATGGTGCAACATCCGTGCGACACGAACTTATTGTTGGATCACAGCATTTTGTCTCCCGGATTTCCTAGCAGTTCCACGTTTCCCCTAGCTCCTGGCGGGACATACATCCGTTGTGCGACTACTGCTTGGGTTGAGACCGGCTCATGAACTTCCTCCGCTTCTTGTTCAGTCTCCTGAACCACTGGGGCTTGTTCCTCTTCCCTGACTGAATGGATGCCGAATTGTTCCAACGCATTCGTTCCTAGGATTAGCAGTTTGTCGAGACCATCCCCTACGTGAAACGCTATTCGTCTCCTAGCGCCATCGAGACCGACCTCCAATCTAATGGTATCCAGGAACTGCATCCTTTGACCAGATGCATTCCTTATGACGGCTTCAATCCCTGGGATTCGTTCCACGTAGGCGTCGATGTCGACATTGCAATCCCTTGCTACCTTGAAAAGTGCAATCGGAATAATTGAGGTTTCCGATCATGTGTCCAGAAGCGCTTCAACCTGCATGCCCATTACATCCACCTGGGCCACTGTCCTACACCCGAACAGTTGTTTTGCCGGATCTGATATATCAGTTACGGTGCTGCTGCAAAGAAACCGGTCGAGAAGTGCTGAAAAAGAGCCACTTTGCCGTTCCGGACGTCTGTCAGTGGCATTTGCTCTCTCTTGATGGTGGCGCTTTACAGTCCTTCGCTTTTTGTCCTCTTGCTCCACACTTGTAGCACTGGATATGCGCGCGTTCCACACCGTTATCCAATGTCATCTTGACTGCATAGGCGGGTTTGCTAGAACTATTCCATCCCTCGCAGCCACGCTGTTAGTATTGCTTGTCAACCGCATCATCTCGTTCCTTTGCACGGACTTCACTACCTTCATCCTTTTTGCCCCACTGCCAGTTCTTTGAAAGCGCATCTTACCGAACTTTGCTTGTTGCGCCGTGTCAGCAGCCATGTTTCTATTTCTTTCCAATCTCAGCGCTACTTCCTTTACCTTCTCGTATACTTGCCCCCCTCGGGCTTGTTTCAATTGTTTCGGCTATGCAATAGCTCCCTTCCCACTGGGCTAACTGCCTGAACAATATCTCAGCTTTTTGAAGGGAAACTGCCTCATGTGGGGTATCAGGATAAGCCCTGCTAGCTAGTTTTTCTAATGCTAAACTAAACTCGGTTACTGACTGCCCTTCCCTGATTTTCAGCGATGCCAGTTGAGTCATGGCTTTCACACACGCGCCATTTGTGTCTACCTTCAGTCTTTCTTTCATGGCTTCCACTACGTCTTCGAAGGAACCCTCTTTTACTGCTTGAGGGAGAGTTTCAAACATGGTGAGAGCGTCTTTCCTCAAAAATCCTTCAAAAAGCTGAATACGACTGCCATCATTCCACAGTGAACTGGGGTATTTGACTGAAAACGTATTTAGGAATCGTTTGAAACTTTCCATCTCCTTGCCATAGAATGGAGCCACCTCTGGTAGAGCATTCACCTTCATGAACTCCACGAGGGGTTCCCTGTGTCCACTCATACCAGAGATATCCTACCCCGAATTAGTGTTTGTATGCGGAGGAAACGTACCCGTGGCCCAAGTAGGTGCCTCGTCCTTTCTCTTCTCGCATACGCCTCCTTGCGATCGCCATAAAGGTGTGCGGATCACATGTGTTGACGTCAACTGTGCCTGAACTTGCGACACTGAGCTATTTTGTACACTTCTAGCAATATTCTTAAACCTTTGCCACTGTTCATGCTCACCTTCATTTTGGTGGTCCCCTCCTGTACTTTGCCCAAGCGGACTGGGCTAACAGGGGAGCATCCGTGGCAAATAGGGGGATTTCCGTAGGGAAACTGGGGATTTCCACGGTGAAATCGGGAACTTCCGAGCTTATTTTTATTGGATTTAGGAACAAATGGAGGCAGTTACAGTTACGAGGCACACCAGAGATTTCATGGCAAATCGAGGATCGGCTTCGTGAAAACCGAGCATCCCATGCAAATGAGGCCTTGCAGACCCGCGTATGGGCCCCCGAGGCTCCGGGGTCTACTGGGTGCGGGGAGCCCTACCACACAGTTGTTGGTGTCATGTCCATGTCCCACCAGGCTCTTCTCCAATCTTACAAAACGTTGCCCAAAACGGGTGCCACATCGCAGCGCTACGTACTTTAGCCAGGTTTATATTTCAAGCTAACACGTGGAAAATCCACTGTAGGCGAAAAATTGCTCAGTTTCCGTGATAAGAAGGACCGTTTTGACAGCAGTCTTATGAGGCGTAAGCGGTGAGTCAAACTGATATGATCCTTAACATTTACATGGTGGTTGGAGTGGTAATATTAGAGTAAAATTTCAAATATTACTCGCGGTACTGAAAAGTTTTGTACGGCAGGTCATATCATTGCCTAAGTGCTTACAACGATGTTCAATCACTGATTACGACAATCTCTCAAGAAAATCGCTGACAATCACAAAAAGTTCAGAGTTGAAGATGGAGTGAGGGTGGGCTACAAGTGGGCAAAAAGTCGGCCATTAGTGGGGAAGTGGAGGAAAAAGTAGGGGATTGAGATAGGTGGGACAATGGTGGGCAGACGGTGGTTGCATCGTGGGGATGGAGAAAAAGTGGGCTAACAGTGGGGAAAGGGTGGGCAAACGGAGGTTCCACCGTGGGACGGACGAGTTTCGAGGGCGCACCGTGGGGAAAGGGTGGGCCCACCGTGGAAGTGAAAACAATAGCGGGCTAACGGTGGGATAAATGAGGGCGGACACCATATTTGAGGGCCAACCGTGGGGCAACGGTGGGCACGTCGGCTGGAGGTCCACCATGGGACAATGGTGGGCCCACCGTGGTGAGAAAGCTGAGAGCAGTTTTATTGCTTTGCACCACTTTGCCTGACCTTTTTGTTACCATCTATCGAGATGTTCCCTCCTCATTGTTCATACGAGAGATAAAGCGCGAGCAACTCGAAATTTCCGCTTTGCTGCATCTCAAGAACAACAGCAGCATCACATTTTAATGGACATCAGAGCATATATTTGTTACTAATGAGCTGAAATCAATCGGAATGATGTGAACTACAATATTGTACCTTTGACATTTTTTACAAACATTTCACCTCTTTCTTTTTCTTGATGCGTACTCCTTTTGTTTCGGAGTCGTCTGTCTAGTTTTTCTGTGCCGGATCGCGCGTTCTTTGTAGTCTTGTTCAGTAGCATGACCATCATGGGCGCTTTCGGGCAACTTGCACAGTCGAGGATGTCTACGCTAAATCAGCCGTTGTGAACCTTCAATCTCTCGAAGGCGGAGCAATCTGTGTTCATCTTCGCCCCGACTCGCTTTGCAACGTATCAACTGAGTTGCTCCGCAACACAACCTAAGCATTCACGTCATTGGCCCAGGTTATTGCCCAGCAATGGCTGTAGCCGTTTGGGCAACAAAAAGAATCCAACGGCGCCGTCGCGCTCATGTTTGTCGTGTTTAGTCGTGTATGATGGTGTCAGATTATAATCATTCTACCGCCTAAAGATTATTGCCGCGATTTTGAGGTACCTGCGTGTAATAACATAGCATGGTTGCAGTATCATACAGTAATGAAGTATTAGGTGTTGACATAAGCTTTTGCGTTTTTTTTTCTGGATGTACTTGTCTCCATCTATTTGTTATCTTTTAGGTAAGTTTACATACGGTTCGAAAGCGCTAGTCTTTCTCTACAAGGATGTTGTAAAAATGGTTTTTGAAATCGACAGTTTGCTCGAGTTTTGAGCCTGCCAAATGGAGCAAAGAGTCAATGAAAAATGGCGCAGCCGACAACTATCTATTCTGGCGGTCAGTTAGAGCTCGAAAGGCTATCAAAACTGGTTGTGCGACCTATGCTAAGTATGAAAGAAACGTTTTGCTCGAAATGACCAATGGTCAGGGATGTTTTGAGCTCAAAGAATACATATTTAGTTCCGGTGACACCATCCACTTTGATCGTACAGAATTCTTTCACGAAGAGGTGGAAATCGCTTAGGAAGAATCGTACGAATCGCACATCATACTTCTCAATGTTATCAAGAACTAAGATAATTCTGTCCTAAAAGAATCAATTCGCAAGGGTCTAGTCTTCTTGTCCCATGATAATATGAAATATATGAAAATATATGAAAATATATGAATATGAAAACGTCGGACTCCACCCTTGCCAGCATCGCCAAACTGGCTCTGCAACAGTACCACTGATGCTGTTATTCCGATTCTACGCATTTGAACAATATCAAATGATTTCCGGTCCCTACTGATTACAAGGAAAAAATGGTGTTTTTATCTAAATTGGCGTTCCTCTTTTTGAGTCTAAAAATCAGGGAAATTAAAGTTTCTGAGAAATCACTTGGTGGTAGTTTATAGAGAAGAAAAACGCTTTCAGATGGTATAAAGCACCTTGCGGAAAAATGTCAATAGGGTGGAAAAAATCGCCGCTGAAAAAAGCGCAAGGGCTTATGTTAACATCTAATATAATTACGTACCTGACGTATATGACGGTATGAAGAAAATGGTTGTCATGAGGATAACGCATACACAGAATATGGACAAAAACTCAGATTCTATTTCCATCGCTGTGTTGAAGTTTCAATGTGGTTATCTGTCTATATTGCTATTCAACCAGAGAAAATGTTCGTGAGTCAATCGAAGGGTGGAAAACGAGTTCTTTTAACGTAAAATTACAATGTTTCTCCTCTTGAAGATATAAACGTTAGTTTTTTTTTCTGAGTTCAATTTTCTAATTTCATCATCGTTGATCCTTACTAAAATATCTCTTTGTTCCCTTAGTGGAGAAAAGGCGTGTCAATGTGGAGGCTCACATTTATTAGAGAAGTAAAATAAAAATAAGTGCAAGTCATGCATTGCATGCAAAGTGCAGAGAGTTCATGTTTTGTCGTGGTAGTACGTTTCTAAACATTAGTCGTTGGACACTTATTGTTGTCCAAACGGCTGAAACCCCCAGCAATCCCTCCCATTCATAGGTGTTGGTCTTCTACGGCACGACTCGTCTTGCGTTGAGTGATTTGGGCGCGGCTGTTCACAGTGCCGCCAAACTCTTAGGTATCTGAAGATGTGCTTTGCTGAATTTCGTCTAACCTTACTTTTCAATCGAATTCAATTTTATAGCTGTTGCTTATGAACCTTACCTCTTTCTCATTTAATGCTACTACAACACAGGTGAATAGATAAGTCTGGATCTTACATATCAGCTATTAATGCTACGCCGTCAGGCAATTAGTAGACCTCCAGTAGCTTTCACTTCACGATTTCTAAACCAAGTACATATGAGCAAAATTAGAAATGGTTGAAAAATAGCAACAGTAAGTAGAAGACGAAGAATTCGCATATATGTGCGGTGTGTTTTATAGTAATTATGGGCACCCAATAACTTTTACATCCCTTTTCCGGAGGCTGTGAAATTTTTTGTCTAGTACCACTGTGATCAGCGTATAAGATAACCCTGGTAACCTATTTTCAGGCTCATTACAGCAACCCTGGGTTTTTAAAACTTAATTTTTCTGCTGCTGCAAAATCCGCAGTTATGATACATCTTCGTGTTCTGACGGGTTTAACACGTTCGCAACAATGTGCACGACCGGTCGTGCACGTAGTGTCAGCCGCGTGGGACCGCGTGCACGACCAGTCAAGCTCGCCCTATTTACATCATATCTTGATGAAGGGTTCTTATTTAGCTGATTCCTATGTGGTAATGCACTAACAGACATACAAGTCTCCTATACATGCAGTGGGCAAAGCAGACATTTTCTAGAGCTTTTTTAATAATCAAGAAAACTTTAAATGATCGAGACTTTTAGAAAAACCCTAGCAATAACAAACCTTTAGACAACAGTCATGGGAAGGAGCTCTTAAGAGTTGCTGCCAAGAAGAGAATTTTATGAAAGAAATAAGCGTTCTACATGGGACGGAAAAAATACTACCCCGTAGGACCACGTGTACGACCGGTCGAGCACGGGACCCAAGCGTCCAAAAGCGCGTGTGTCTCACGCGGCGGTCCGCTCAAAATGGGCGCTGTCGCGAGCGTGCTAATAGCTGGTGAATGCAAGTCACAGAACTTAAATATTTTTGTGAGATTCTATGGGCCACACTGATTCTACTCAGTCTGCCGCCCCTGTTCCTTATCAGGATTCTGGGGACATCCGATTCAACAATTGTCGCGCATCGAAGACATCCTAATTTAATTTTTCACCCTCTGGTGATGGCCACACGCTCCAAATCGGCTGGCAAGAATGCTCTGTAGTCCTACTTTAGAAAGACAGTTGGCGCTGGTCAATTGCTAAGTGCCAATCTAGGAGGGCAACACTTGTAAAAGGTTGGTCAGGTGGGGGAGGGGGGGGGGGGTCGGGGGGGGTGTAGTAGTAAGTAGTTAGTTAGTTAGTAGGTACGGTA
>KN726358.1:26271-49874 GCA_000816745.1 Ancylostoma duodenale
CGTTAAGTAACGTAACGTAGGTCGGTCGTCGTCGTACGTAGTACGTACGTAGTACGACTACTACGTAGGACGACGACTAGTAGTAGTGCGTGGGGGGGGGGGGGGGGTGGGCATGTCTATAAGATGTTTTCAAGTGCATCACTACGCGAACATTCTGGATGTGAAACCTATTTTTCTGTTCTATTTTAGAAATGTAATCGATTCCATAGTGAGACCAAAAAAGGAAAATCGATAACCACAGTTGTACGAATAAAAAGTGGGCCATAACTTTGCATAATGACAACCAAATTTGTGTGGAGAAGTCTTGATGGTATTCTTATTCTTCCTGCAACCTTCTCCTTTTCCTTCTTAAGCGAACTTGAGCACAAGCACTACAGCACTATAGTGACAGAAACTTTCGATTTTGCCATTTTTCTCTTTAGAATAGGATCGAAGTGAGATTTCTACTACCATGATTAGAAACATCAATCCTTTGCACCCCCCAATCGGCAGAATTGTATGGCACTACCAAGGAATCCGTGGAAATCACATTTTCCCTCACTGCAGAGGAAGCCTTAATTTTGGTAGTGGAACTCTACGGGAATGCAAAAAACTACCAGAAGAATCTCAAGATGCGCATTATGTAGCATAAATCTGACCAGCCGAGGGCCAGCTATTACATTACAAAACATGCTAAACGGCTACTTTAAGTCAATGGTGTTCCGCACTACACGACCTCGTTTTTTGCTCCAAAGCAACAAAATGAAAGAGTTAATGGAATGCGGCTTAATAGACGTAAAAGTCACAATGGAAGAGTCAATGAGGGAGGTCGACGATTCAGTGATGAAACACGGTAGTCACAAAAGCACGCCGTAACTTGGACAGAGCGGAAAAGGTGATTTGCTATGACACTAGGGGGCGATAAGTAACATAGCTTAGGGAATATGATAGTACTTGCGGACTAGTATAGATGTACGAAAGATGGCTGGGAACTGATGTATTTAATTGAAGAATAATGCTCACGAAAGGCTCAGTTGTGTCTGCAGCCTTTCACAGGCAAGCTGGCCCCTTTGTCGAGCTTACAGTTTCATGTTTCACATGGGTTTTGCATCTTGTTTCAAACACTCATTGTGCACATCATGATGCTTCTTCACCTCAAATTTGGTATCAGGCCGTGGAATTTGTTTCGCTGTAGCGCTTTGAATCCTTTCCTAAGTAATGCCGTCATCGCCGTAGAATGTCTGCTCTGATCGGATTCTTACACTATTTTTTCAATTTGTGCAGCCATTGGGTATTCTGCAAAGCCAAAATCCTTTTTTCTCAATGTTGTAATCTAACATGTCATGTCGACTACTCCCTCATTTTCGAAGGTCGCCAAGTGAATTCCAGACCTTGCCAGCC
Source organism: Ancylostoma duodenale (assembly GCA_000816745.1). Taxonomy (NCBI): domain Eukaryota; kingdom Metazoa; phylum Nematoda; class Chromadorea; order Rhabditida; family Ancylostomatidae; genus Ancylostoma; species Ancylostoma duodenale. The sequence continues at coordinate 27,652 of KN726358.1, forward strand.
GTTACAACCCACTTTCATTTTTCAAACCAGATTATCAAATTTTTCCAGTGCTCTGCCTCGGATCCCCACAATGCTAGCGCTGAACACAAACATCGTATCCATTTAGTGTCCTCACCCCATTCTTGCAGGGTTGCGATGGGTATACTGTAGATACGATGTTGCTATGGGTATACTGTAGATACGGTATGTCACAGAATCTTCTGAAACTTTGCCTGATATTGTTACTTAAAAATAGTGTCTCACCTTGATCAATTTCTCGACCTGTGTACGAGGAGCCTCTCCCCTTTCACGGACAGGACGAGACTGCGGCGCAGTTTTCGGCAAAGAGAACGTCTGTGCGATCAATGAGATCAACTGAGGTGTCTGGGAAGACATGCAGTTTTCTTGCCGAAGAGCTCGTTCTCGCCTAATTGGATTGGTCCCTGAAAAAGGGATTTTTCGACAGTTTTACTAAAAATCATGCATATAATTGAACTCAGCGCGTCGAACAGGTTTGGATTTTGTTCATATCCCAGAATCGAAAATCAGGTGAAACACTGAATTTAAGATAATCAACACGATAATCAACATCCTTTAACATGACACAGCCGTTTCTCTGAGAAAATCAGCATTTTCTTTCAGTTTCGCATGGTTATTTTAATGTAATTTCATTTTAAAAAGCCAGCTGCGGTACAGAATGGATGCGTTATTCCTATTCAACACCTCAAATCATCCCTGTATGCGAAGTCTTAAAAGATTCTATGGAAACGGTATCTATGGCATTCCTTCCGTAACCCTACAGAAACAAAAAAATGTTTCGTTTTGGTTTTTGAGTCCGTGAAAGTGGAATAGTGCCTACATTTGTGATACGCTGATAGTGTGTGCCACTATCGGCTGTATAAGTCGAGAATTTAGACTGCGCTCTTCTTAAGACGATCATCAGTACTTTCGCACAGCATCAGAGCTATCGAGTACCCTTGCTCTTTACGGTAATTAATCTTCACTGTTCTTCTTCTCACCATCATTGTTGTCTGTGGTAATTTGCTCCGCGTTGCTACTCTACAGAGACATTCATAGTATTTATAGAGTGCATTCTAAATGTGTTAGGTGGAACATAAGTTTGTACGGTTTTTTCTCCACAAGTTCTCTTCCTAACTGTCATCACTTAACAATGTATCGTATAGGAGAACTTTTCCTCGTGTAGGAAATCTTCGCCATTCTCTAGAAACATCAAGATATTTGAGTTTCAGATTTACAAAAAATATTGCTGAATTATCAAGAAAACAGCACTTTCAACATTAGCTTCTCGCTATATCCCAGGCGAAGTTTCAACGTAGTAGAGACTTCTCTGTCTCATCTCTTGTCAGAATCTGTGTACTGTAGTGTTCTTCTTAAAAGCAGCATCAGTCAAAACTTCCGACTCCGTGTTGAATCGCAGGTAGCGAAACACTATTAGCACATCATAAATGTTAAACACAAAGAAGCACGACGTACCCGCAAAGAAATCCGAGTCGCAATTGCGAACCCATCTCCCTTGCATGTGTTTTTGCACTGACGTCGCGCCAGCCAAAAAAGGCTCGTTACATTCACGGGCACATGTGGCCGTGCCTCTGTAACGGGATGAAAACACGATGAGATGCACAGAAGGCGCTTCCCCGATCTCGCGGTTTTCTCGTTTGTTTTGCGCCATTTCAATGTTGGATATGAGTTTTAGATCAACCAAAACTCCGAAGTCAGGCAGTGTCTCTTATAGAGAGATTTCAGCGGGTTCTGTCTTTAAGGTAAAGTCCCCTCTTAAATATCATTTCTGAAACTTTTGAGGAGTTAAATTCCCTATGAGCTCCTAAAACTTATTCAACTGCCAACTACATCAACTAAAAAACGTGTGCACCCACATTTTTGGGGTGTTTTCGACAAAAGAGGCGAAGGCTCGCCGTCGGTAGGAGATGACCGGTTCCCAGTGCAAATGAGCTGCAGTTGCTGCGGGGTTTTCGAAGTAGTGAGATGTGGTCGCTACATACTTCAAGCACGGACAAGTGACACAAACCCCATTACCAGGGAACGGTCCAATAGCCATCTCGGATTTTGAAAATGAAGTTAGAGTCTGTCTTCAACTTCGAACAGATCATATATGCCTCAGATCGACTTAACTCGAATGAAGACACTTCTATGTAGCCTGGAATACTGTTTTGTTCCCTCTCTCAGAGGCGCTACTCATCCGGATTAGATAGGAGTCATTGTCAGTTGGCCTCTTCAACCGGATTCGTTGACACTATTACACAATGGATACATTTCGCGTTTTTCGGGGAAAAACTCTTTCATCTCGATGTCAAATGTTTCCCTCTCTTACTTGTGTTATCGCAGATTCCCGCGATCTCCGTGAGTTATCAGAATATCTTTGCTTGTTACTTGATCAAAATGAGAATGTGCGCGATTATCAAGGCAATGCTGAAGAATCCAAACATTATCGCGACAATATAAAAGCTCAAGAATGGCAGAGCTTTTCCGTAGCAACACGGACTTTCCTCATGATTCATCCTTTTTCTCCGCTCGTTGACTCAGCCATCCTTTTGATGAGCGCCTTATCTCTCTACCCCACTGAAAAGGTTTATCTGCACTAGTTTGATATTAGTCAAAAAGAGTCTTTATTTGAGCTTCCTCTGCCTTGCTTCAGGAGCTTCAGTACATATTTTAGTTTGTTCTTAGTAATGTAGTTTTGTGTTGTGCTGTGTCTTATTTTTATTATTGAAATATTCTGTCTAAGTTACCCAAGTTTGAGGATAAACTGTGGGCAGTGTGTGTCGTGTTGGTCAAACGATCCGTTCGAACGCTATTTTATGGTGCAAGGCTTAGCTGTTTTATTCCGTAATTGACTAACAAATATAAGATAGATGTATTGAAATTTTTGGGAGGTTTTAAACAATACACCAGAATTTGACAAGCGTTAAATGCACTATGCAAATTACGCCTTTAAAAGAAGAGGATTCCACCACAAGGGTCAACTCATCCTATTCACCATTTCGCCGAGACCCATACTACCAAAATCGCAAATGCGGCCCTTGAGAACTTCAAATGACAATGTTTTTCTCGAGTCTGTACTCTACTGGCTTTGCACCCTCGAACAACATCAAAGGCTTTCCAGCCGCGAGTGAATACCAAATGGAAATACTGATTTGCCATTGATTTGCATTCTCACTTCTTCATTTTTGATCCTAAGCAATTTGATACTTCTAAAGAAAATATGACAAGCGACTCGTAATGGAAGTTTTGAACAATATTGTAGAAATACGTTGACAACTGGGTGGAAAAAAATTGCTACTGGAAAACCGCATCAGTTCATGTTCTCACCTGATGTTATTTTGGCCGTAATTTCAACAACAGAATGAAGCAGTGATGTCGACATCTGGCGGAGAAACTTTACAAGAAGAAGAGAGAAACGTGACCGTACTGCTTCTGCCAAAAGCTTTTGATGAGTCGAAAAGGACGTATGCTGGTTTACTTTATGTTATGACATGTATTACATCGCTTGCTATCCATATGATTTTCGTAGCTGTGAGTTTTCTGCTTTTTACCATGGTAACTCCATATGGGAGTCGCACAACCTTTCTAGGGGATTCGAAAGCTGTGTGGGTGGAAGTCTAACTTCAGCTTCACGCTGCTACTAATTCTTTCGTTGATGTGCATGCTGAGGTTCCTATGCGATCTTGTAGGAAGCATAGCAGCAGTTCTTTGCGTGGAATGGGAAAACGATATCTTATGGATTGTGAGTTCCTATTCATGTTTATATAATGAACACAATGCGGACCAAGCGTTTTTCTGATAACTCATCATTTGCGCCACCTGACCACAGGTGAGGGTTTCATGGACATGAAGAACACATTTCACATGATCCCCTTTGTGTGTGGTCACCAGGGATGTGCGTAATTACGACTTACGATTTATGATTTGCAGCCATTTTCGCAATTTTTTTGTGGTTTACGATGTACGAAAAAGTGGCCCAAATTTCGTGGCAAAACCATAAATAACGGTAAGAAAATTCTGCCATGAGACTGTGCTAAGCGCACAGAACTGTATAATTTGTTTGCGTTTGCATTTCGCAGCAATGGTAGGATAAAATGTGCATAGTTTCGCTATAGCTTATATTATTTGAAAACGGTAGCTCACACCAAATCCATTTCTGAGAATTTTATAGAGTCGTATTCGTAGTATATGCTAGAATCGTATTGATGAACCGCTTACAAGAAGTGCTACAGGAACATCAATGGCCGCAATCTCTGTTCTCCTAAAGGTGTTGAAGGCAGTGTGTCAGCTCTTTCCATGCGGTGTGGATATCAGCATACTCCAGATCTTCTCGTCACGCTGATTCCAATGATGGACGTCATAACGCATAGAAGTGACGGAAACCCGTTTTCGGAGTTGACTGTAGTTTACGGACCGCTTCGGGGAAGCAATCCGTGCCTGTGCTCGGGCCCTGGCACGAGGTCTTCCCCGGGCCAAGATCAAAACGAAGTTCCCTTTGAAAAACCAAAATTGTACGAAGCCCTCCTTGGACATGTAGACGAAAGAAAACTTTAACCCACTTCGAAAATCGAAGTCCCCGGGAACAGCTCGTGCTGGGGCACAAGTTCTTGTTCAAACTATAATCTTAGGAACGTAAAAACACAAAGTTCTGAAGCAAAAAAATTGAAAAATGCATAAATTCGGAGAGAAAAGCTTTAATCCGAAAAGGAGTGGACTGGGAAGTTGAGCAGATCAAAGGGCAATTTATACTAGATGCGTGCGTTTGACGCGCGTACTTCTATATGATGAAAGATAGGGCCAGTCACATCGCTGACTCAGCTCAGACGCCCGCGTTTACGACCTCGGGACGACCGTACGTTCTTTTCGCAGAGGATGTACATGCCGTGTTGAACGGTCTTCATGGAAGATCCTTCGCAAATTGATACTTGCATCTGACTCACGCAGCTAGTATAAATTCCCTATACATTGCCCTTGAAACGGTCACTGGAACATGTAAGGATGAACAGGTGATTCTTATTACAAGGCAAAACGCTCTGAAACTAGTCCGCGGCGTCGTTTGATTGGAGCACATATTCTACGGGCTTGGACTCCGTAGAATTCCTGCGAAGCGTGAACGCAACGGAATGAATAGCAATCTTAAATAACAAAAGACCTTAGGGGGTACTACAAGTGTTTGCTGAGAATGATCAAAACTTATGCGAACTAAAAAAGTGAATGCTCCCTATGTATGGTGAATGCCAAATTACCGCTAGTTAGCAACACTCCAAGAACTCCTAGGAATTCCACACTTCATGGATCACATCCATCAGGTGCTTGAATGATGAAGCGGACCCTACAGAAAAGTGTATGATGAGCAAGTCTAACAATTATGTAAACTAAAAAAGTGTATGCTCATTAGGTGACTTAGGTCGAGCTGGGAGACCTGGAGGGAGACCTGAGGTCTTCCCCGCATATATTCTTTGCGCAGTACATCGGTTCTGGCAATAGTGAGAACATAGTTGTGGTGCTCCCTTAAACCTCCCCATATACCAATTTTCAAGGCCAATCTTGAGGTCTGGACTTCGCAGCAGTTCCTTGAAATTTCCGTAAAAAGCTTCTTTCGCGCATATCTTTCGTGCGGTACGTAAGTTTAGGTCGTCCGTCCGGACACTTGTGGTACTCCCTTGGTTCTTATGTCGGTGTAGACATCAAGTCATTTGGTTGCGTTCAGACTGGCCAGGGATCCTTAGAATCCTACGGTGTATGAAGAATATGTGCTCCAATCGGAATACTTTGACCAGACAGTCGCTTGGCCACTCAAAGCACGAGAAGCCTTCTTGCATGCCGCTTTTCGACCTCAGTCGCCCCCTATTGCGCCGCTCAAAACAAGAGCAGCCTCCCCACGCTCAATGAATCGGTCACTTAACTTATTTAATACCCCTATCTAGCCTGATGAACGTGTCGGGAAGATTTAGGATCCGCCAAAACCTCAAACACGGAAACGAGGTGACGATAGCCTTTAAGCTATTGCATGAAGCATGAGAAATTGTCCACCAAGCCCCTAAGGAGTGATATCACGGTAACTACCTTGAGCGTTCGAAGAATGACTTTGTTATAAAACTAGTTGAAATTTGTGGATCTCGTCAATGGTATTCGAGGTCTCAGTTACAATCTATAATTTACGGCGGTTTTTGGAAAACTTACCATCTACGACTTACGAAAATCAGATTTTTTTTTGTAACGCACATCCTGGTCGCCATGTGGGGACGGATGGGCGTGGTGTTTCATGTGCATCGGGTTGTCCGCAATGTGTTAATTTGAAAAAAAAAAAACAAGCACTTTCAGAGATTGTTCTAGGGCCTTGGATCTTTTGCGTGGGCGTCGTGCTACACAGTGATTATTCTGAATACTGTCATAGCATTTCATCGTCTTGCATGCACAGCTTTTCCAGTCACGGCTAATACATATCTCAGCAAATTTGTGCTGCAGGTAATAAGAATTAGAGAGAGCACCCGCGGGAATTTTCGCATTTGAGATGCTGCCTGTTTCGGGTTTTTGATGGACGAAGAACTCATACCCAATGAAGAAATAGTGCGAAATACGCGAGGAACTTAATTTAATGAAGCGCGATGCTGTTTTCCAAGCCTTTGAATTGCGTGGAAGGAGGTTCGCGAGTCTATTTCAAGGCACCTAGAGTGAATGCGCCTACGTAAGCTAGTACACCTTCCATGAAAATCCACGGACAAAATCCACGACCTTCGTTGCAAATGCATGAAGATTCCGCGAATTATTCTCGCTGTTCTGAGTGACTGACTACCCAGGACAAGACTCATCTTGGAGGTGAAAAACCGTGAACTTTGCTTTCAAAAGCAGTTTTGCACCTAAGGATCGATGTCGACATTTTGACATCAGAAGAATCTGCAAGTGAAGTCGACAGCGAAGAAGGGCAGGACTTGCTCTACAACTAAGTTTCCATGCCTAGTTGTTACATTATCTGCGTATAAACAAAATTTTGAAAAAAAAAATTCGGCAAAACTTGGCCAAAGCTGATTTTAGTGCAGAAGTTTTGTAAAACTTTCTTTAGAATTCTAAACATTCCCTGTAATTTAGTGAACATCTTGACATGAAAATGAGCTTGTAGTAAGGAACTTGTACCATTTTGTTCTCATCAATTCCATTCATTTTCTTTACCGCGACGGTGTCGCTGTGGAGTGTGCCATGAACCTAAAGGAAATTGCATGATATCAATATGGAAAGAGCGAGTGCGTAATGGCAAAATAAATTGCGCCGAGGGGGAGGAATATTAGCTGAGCGGAATAGCAACATTCATGCACTTTCCGTCTTTCTTTATTTTGGGAAGAAAGCCCAGATAACAGGTAGCCCAGGTAATAACCGTCTTGTTAAAAAGTTGGAGCATTATCTCTGAAGAAATTTTGTTGGTGGAAAAGCTTCTTACACTCAGGGGCTTGGACATTTTTGAAGCTTGCGAATTCCTATCTTTTCCTTCGGCTGGAAAAGAAGGGGAGCTTACGAATGAGGAAAATCTTCAGCGCTCAAGTGCAGGCACGCCCAACAAGCTTACCCTATCCGTTTAGATGACGCTAGCAGCTATACTTCTATTTTTTATTGGCTTGGTGATAGTAATGAACACGAATTTGCTCGGCGTTCTCTGGGCGAACGTGCAAATGACGTGGATGATGCTAACGAGTCGTAACCCTGATGTATTTTTCCTGTAAGTCACTCATGCGATGCTCGCCTCCAAAAATGACTCCCGTTCTCGGTGCTGTGACTTTGTCTCATATGCGTAGTTCTTAACTGCACTTTGTTTACTAATACTTTTCGTTGACACAATATGCTACAGTTTCAACTCGATATCCAATTATTGCATCGGGGTTATAAATCCTCTTGTTTATTTGTTTCTGTTCATCATTTTGTGGCAGAGAAGGCACATCTCATTTACACGAAATCATGAAATCAAACTGACTCTACAGGTATGCTCAGTTTTACCGTTACTGAAATTCTTGACTTTAATCAGAGCAGCAGCCTTACCCTGAGCTGTGGTTATGTTTTTATTTTTATAGGTGCTGTGTATGGCTACATGTGAACTGGTTTTCTTTCTGTATTGGGAGTTTGCACCTGCAGTACATGCAGTAGACTATGACATGTGGGATGTCGTTATAGCAGAAATATCAAACCTGCTGCACTACGATGCACTCATAATTCCTTACCTTCTCATGAATAAGTGAGTTTTCGCTTTCAAGGAAAGGATATTCAGTGGTAATTCGTAGCCAGATGTCTGCTGTCAAATGCTATTTTTGACGTTGACCTCAATTCCGTTTGCCTTTATCTGCTGTGGAGCTCTATGAAGAGTTGCGGGGCATGATCACAACTTGCCGAAGGTGGCCGAAACCTGACTTCAGGCTCATATTCTGTTAGAAGGTCGCGTGAAACTGGTTGATTCTCGGAACGTTTTGGAGGCATTAGTTACTACCAATTAGTTGAACATTTTGATTGATATAAAAAGTTGTAGATGAAAAACAAAGATACTGTGCAAGTGTCCCCTTTTGGAAACCCTTTGTGTATTCTGCTCAGTATTAATCATTATATTATCTCAGGTGAATCTGAAATTAGCGTTATTAAGGCAGGTTCATTCTCAACTGAAAAGTATGTGGAAGAAAAACACTGTGCATATCGTTCCTCTTCCGCTAATAAGAGGAAGCGCGCAGGCACATATGAGGTGAGCAAATGCTTTTTGAAAAGGAGTCTTTTGGTTTATTTATTTACTCACTTATTTATTAGGTTGTAGGGAAAGTTCTTGCGGTTTTTGGAACAGTACATTTTCTTGACTTTTCAAAAACAGGAAAGCACGTTAAGAAATGCATAAATTACCACCAGGTACTGCCATTCTTCGCCCATTTTTAGGAAGCCTTTCGATGCCCTCGGCTTAGAACTGTCCTGGCAGTGAGTCGGAAAAGCTGCCCAACCAGCGATCCAAGTCATCTTCATTATCGAACGCTCTACCTTGTATGGTATTGGAAAGGGACAGGCGAAGGTGGTTATCTTTCGAGGCAAGGTATGGGCTGTACGTTGGGCAAGTCAACACTTCCCGTCCAAAGCCGGGTAGCTTCTGGCGAGTCACACTTTCAATATGTAAACGAGCATCGTCGCGAGAAATCGGATCTTGTCGTGATTCAGACTCTTCTCCGCGATTTTTCCGGCCAATCTATCCGGCTGCTGATAGCACAGGTCTAGCGTGTCGCGTGGCAGTAGCGATTAGTGGACGATGCCTTTGCTGTCACACAGGCAGTGACCACAACCTTCAGAGGGTGATCACCCGCCTTCGGCTGCGGCTCAGGCTGCTCATCCTTATCAACTTAGTGTCGACGGTGCTTGGTGTTGACGCACAGACACCACTTCTCATCTCCTGTGAAGACGAACTTCAGCCGGTTTTAAATGCTCCTGTAAGAGCGGAATTCAGTAGCCACATGTGCCCGCCGCTGGAGATCGCACCCGGTCAAATCATGACCACTCACTGTGATAATTTTTTAACCCTGCCCAACTGGCGCAGGTGGTCGGCGATGCTGGTAAAAGGAGCATCCAAGACTTGCGCCCTTTCACGCGTAGTTTGGCGTGGATCTGAATCTGCCAGCTGCCACAGTCGACCATTGTCGACTATGGATGCGCATCCCGACCACGTGAAACATTGGGGTTTAATACGCCAACGCAAAGGCGCCTGAACCAATCTTGTGCAGTGCATTCGGTCACTGTACTCTCCCCAAATACAGCGTTAATACGGCGACTGGATGCAGCTGCTGATTCCCCAGATTTGAAGTCGTTTACTGAAAGGTGGCGAAAGTTGTGCGTTGAAAGTTCCATATTTCGGGTACCGGACTGTGCAGGAGTTTGCAGATGATGACAGTAATAAACTTGCACATACCTGACCTCTTTATATATGCAAAATACAGGTTGCTTCAAAGCAGCGTGGGGTTATAAAGAGCACACTTCTGAAAACCGCACGAACTTTCCCTACAACCTAATATTTATTTATTACGACTACTTAAGACAGTCGTCAGATGTTATTACATCACGGCACAATTCAAGCAAAAACAATGTTCATTGATTCAAAATAATGATTTTAGATAATTCTGAGAAGAACATTGCAAAGTATACATAGAAGTAAATAATTTAACACTTTAGAGGGTCACATGCACCGATTCGTTAGAACGATACTGAGTTTTCTGAGCAGGGTGTCAAACCTGTACTTAATTGCAAAAATGCCGGCTCCACACGAGCAGTGAATAAGTGCTGCCCTATTATTTTTTTCGGCTTCGGATATGAAATCTTGATAGGAAGTCCCTCTGTATTGGATGGCAAAAGCTTGTAAAAATTCGTCAATCGAACTCTATACTTTTCCGAGTTCCTGGTTTTCAAGTCATAGCATGACATATCAATTGCGTATTCAAGGGGCTGGATGCTTTTTAAAACTGTCGCAAATATTGATTATTCAAATTTTTGTGTTAGCTCGCTCTCTGACCACTCACTATCTACGTATGTGACCGAATAACTAAGCGTAAGAACTCAACCTCTCCTTATTCAGCATGATCACGGAATATCGACTTTGAGACGGCCTGTGGCCTCATGTGAGTGCCCAGCCCATGTTCGGAGAGAAATGGATGACACTCCAAACCGTGCAGCAAAGCGTGCTATGAATGGAAAATCAAAAAGCATGAAACTCTTGGCCTTTCTTCTCCTGGATTGTAAACGTCACATTATGTTTAATAAATGTACTTACCTTTGTGCCACAACAAACTGGTATTGCTGGTTAATGTTCCTGCGTTCGTACAGCCTTATCACATGTCCTTGCGGAAAACGGGCGTAGCTCCTCATAGAGACAAAACCCAGGAAGGATGAACCAGTTGAAACCAACTTAGGGAGCTACCGAAGCAGCGTACACCAAACTACAGTTCCATAGAATCCTCTCCTTGTCAGCATGGTTTAAAATAATCTAACAGGGAATCTGAGCTTTTGTAGACCATTTATCAGATTTCAAGTACACCCGGTAATATCATGTTGGGCAAGCTCTCTACCTGTGTAGGTCTCATCATGGATTAGCAGCTTGCCTTCGTGCACTTTCCTTGTTAGCAGTCCTTCTTAGATGTATAGGCTTCAATGACTTGTAGCGAATTTTTTTTTTGCAGCAGAACACCATAAAATCATCCTGACTTTCATGTGGTGTAGCTCCGGTTTCTGGCAATGCTCCGACCCTTTTTCCTCGCTAAATATTGAGACACTTCGTGTTTCGTTCTTAGTTCATTCGGAAATTGCGATCCATATCATAATGATGGGAAGCTGGCGACAAGAGCCGTTCCAATGGTATGTTCTACCCACTATTCAGCTCTTTCTCCTTTTTTGGGGCACCTGGTGTATTCAATAAATAAATAAATAGGTAAATAAATAAATAAATAAATAAATCAAATTCTATCCGGTGTTTATTCACTGTTATTATACTTCCTGCGGACACTTTCAAGCACAAATATTCCCTGACTTGAAGGCTGCAACCAGTGGAATCGCCGTGTTTAATGTTTGTCGGATCTCAGGATTATATTTTATCGGATCTCAGGATCATTACAGACATTGAACTTGCATCCAGCGGTGCGATAGCTCCAAACACACTAGAATTCCATGGAAATTGAGTTTGGTTTCCCGTGTCTTTGACGATTCCTTGTGCCACACTGATGTTGGTTGAACAGATCACACGATACACGACTTAACTCACATGTGAGGACTTCCCTGATTACCTCCAAATAAAGAAGTAATGCAATGTAATGTGAGCGTCTTGTTACGAGTCTTACAGCGTTGGTGTCTCTTCTGTAGGAGAGGTGAGGCTGTTTTCGAATATTCGTATCTTCGACTTACTAGAAATCGAATTTTCTACGGATTTCAATTCCGATACTTGTTATTTGTTCATATGTATGTAGTAGTTGTACACCATGCGCTTAAGACCTGAAGCACACTGATTTCTGCAGGGTATTTAAAGGTTTTACTAGTGATTTTTCCAATGGTTTGTGGATGGAATTGGAGTTGAAGATTTTCGTGGATTAGTTCTTTTATCTTCTTTGCTTCACAGCCAATTCCCAGGATAATCATCGGCTATTGGCTTATTTCGTCCGAAGCACTTTATTCTTCAACGTGTACAAGCATTAAAATCCTCGAAGGGCTAAAGGCACACGTTAATCTTCTAAATCACACTAATATCGAAGAAAGACCACGAGATTGACGGCATTCGAAGAGAGTCAGACGGTCATTGGATGAGTCACGTTTTTTCCCTCATGTCAACAGTGTCACGGCTGTTAAAATCACATCAGGCACATTTTGTACAGACAAATTGAAAGCTACTAAGTTGGAAAATGCCATGGAAAAATACACTAAACAACACAAGAAACAATCTCCGGAAGATTCGCAGAGGTTATTGTGGGAGCAATGTCAAAGAGATTTAATAGCCAGGAGCAGTCCTGGGTGGCGGGCAATGATCGCATCCTCCGGATGGACCGGCCATCCCGTCCGGGCCAGTTGGACCAGGTTTGCCGGGTGCTCCGGGTGGTCCTGCTGCTCCACGATCACCAGCGTCTCCTGGTGATCCATCGGCTCCGGGCTCTCCATTCTTTCCAGGTGCACCTAAAATTACGTGGAATGATGTGCATACCATTGATCTAGAAGTTTGGAAATATGGGTTACCCTCTGGCCCTGGTGGTCCTGGTGGTCCTGGAGGTCCAGGTGGTCCTTCGGGTCCAGGAACTTCATTAAGCTTTCCTGGTGGCCCTGCAGGTCCAGTTCGACCTGGTTCTCCAGGCTCGCCTGGTGGTCCAATTGGTCCCACCGGTCCTGGAAGCCCGCGAGCGCCATCGTTCCCCTTGCCACCAGGAATTCCTGGGGCTCCAGGTGGTCCTTTAGGGCCTGGATTCCCAGCTGGTCCTGCCGGTGCATCCGGGCAGTCGAAACACCATTCCTGAAGAAACTGCTGTTCATGTTCCGAGCATTATCTAACCGTAATTTAGCCCTCACCGGTTGTTTCTGAGGTAGTGGGGGTGGTGCGTCAGGACCATTCTTTCCGGGTTGTCCTGCCGGACCATCCTCTCCATCGATACCGTCAGCTCCAGGGAGACCGGGTGGTCCCATCGGGCTCACACCACACCCGCAACATACTCCAACTGCATTGTGAGCCTCTACTGCAACAGAAGCTGTGTCGAATCCGTATCCGGCTTGACGAGGTGTTCGAGCTGCTAGTGAGTGCTGCGCAGGATAAACTTGGGCCAGAACCTTAAGCAGCATGATTCTATGATTTGTGGATGAGGTTTTAGTTATCACACTGTCTACCTGAGTTCGAGTAACTTCCTTCCAGATGTTTCCAGATCGCAATTTACAAAAGTTGATCTCACTCTGCATGATTGTATGCATGTGTTGCATGTAGTTGTACAGCATTGGCACTGAGACAATGCACACCAAAGTGGCCATTGTTGAGATGGCGACACCAAAGAAAGCAGTCCTAAACTTTTAATTATCTCTAATCACATCCCATGCGGACGTTGCGGATGTTTTCAAACGGTTTGGCGCCGTAAATTAGCATCAATCCATTTCTTCTGGACGCGCAATGTCATGCACGTCAGTCGGGTGCTTTTTTGACTGGCCCGCAACCACGGACCGACTACTTCATTTGCTTGAATGGTTAATAGAAAAGCTTAATTAAAGAAAAAGTACCGTCGGAGACCGTTTGCTTCCTTTTCCATGTCAATTAACGATTGTTTGTCACCCATCCTGAAAAGTGTTGGATAAGCAAAAAGGAGCGAGATACGGGTCTGTGAGATGAATACAGTGAAGGTGCTGGAGCGAATGGAATGAATAGGATTTGCATATAGATCCAGATTGGCTAACTCGAATGCTTTAGCCACCACAGATAAGTCACAGAACTCTCTGCATTTAGGTACTTTATAAAGGCTGTGTTTTTCGACCAGGAAATACTGGGAAATATTCATGCATCGTCGTTATTATAGGAAGGTGAAAAAGCTGGAAGGAGGCTTCACAAGAGATCTGACAAAATTTCCGGAAGAGACGCCAGACACTTATGAAGAGATCGAGATGCAGAGAATTATTCGGCAGAAACTTCTGTTTCGAGCTCTCGAAATTCTCTGGTTTTTCAAGAGCTGTGATATTCTGCATTTTTATGTAGTATGTATCGAAGTGCATTTACAAAATACGCTTGCAGAAGAAGAAGGCAAAAGGGCAGGAGCCTGAATGACTGGAATGGAAAACTATCAAGGAAGGAGTGGCTCGAATTCCGGTAGATGCTGGCAGGTGGGGCAATCTATTATCCATTCAGCATTCAGAACCTAGTAGTTGGACAAAAATACCCAAATAGAGGCAAAGACCTTATTTGATCCGTAGTCAAGTTAATTTTGGATATACCCCTATATCATTATATCTACTATATATACTACTATACTACTATACTACTACATCTGCTACCTACATGTTTCTCATTAAACATAACTGCTGAAAACACATTCTCTTCATTGTGCAAGTGGGGTAATACTACATGTTCCTACTACTGGCCTCTTTTAGCTGTATCCGGCTTTTTGAATTTTTCCGGACCTTATTGGTCCAGGCATGCTCGGCACAGGTCTGGGATTTATGACACGGTAACCAATTAAACCAGCGATAGTTAGCGTGACCACTTTTCCTATAAACTACATAATGTTAGGAGACTCAAAAGTTGGTTAGCTAGCTTAGTTTCGCTTGAATGAATCCTAGCCCAGAATAACATGAACTGCTTAATCGTGCGGTCAAGCCTCTCCTGAAATTCAGCGCACCCCTTACGAAAAACGATTCCATTTCCCACATATTTATGGCCCTGGAGGCATAGGGCCATATCGCGCCAGGATACTGCGATGGTAGGGGAGGAAGACTCCGGGAGATCTCAAGTTCTCCATACTTCAGAGCTGAGAATACTTGCAATGGTTCCTAAAACCCTTACTCTTCCAAGGCACTGCTTTGTTGGGGTAAAGGCTAGGGAAGGCTATGTCAGCAAGTTGGCAAGATGAAAGCTTGAGAGCACTGTTAAATTCTGGGCTCATTTCACTTCTAAGGAAGACGTCGCTTTTGGGAGATTAGGCCTTCTGATGTGAACGTATGCCGCCTACCACCTTGGAAGACGTCCGAGCATACCCATAACTGCTTGTAGTATTAAAAGGCATAGAATGAAACATAAGTGATTGAATCGCGTGCGCACTGAGGTGTGGCGGCAACGATTAGCATATCGGTTGACGACGTCGTGTCGACTCTTCTACACGGCTACGATGAACACGCTGAAGAGGAAGAGCGGATTGTGAGGAGTGTCGACGACGCTCGACGCTAATCCAGCAGGTTCCTCAAAAACAACGCGCGAAATGTCGAGTCGCATCATGACAACTAGTTGCTGCTGTGGGCTGTGCTGCTTCGTTTTGGGGTGAAAACGATATCGTTGAGGCAAAAACGGAAGAAGCTCGAAAAGTCGATCTTCTTCTGAAGATGTGGGGAAGATTAGATATGACAGCATCCTCCTGTTAGGATGCTGAGGACGTCTGCTACCCACCCATGACGATGGTGACGGGGGTGGAGGTTGGTCGTGCTGGTAAGTGATGCCTACTCAAGAACTGCACCTCACGACCTTGAACCTCATCTGGAACTATTTCCGTGAAAACCTCAAATGCCTTTGTTAAATTCGTGCGAATTTTTTTGGGAGTTGGCAGTGCCCTCGTTGCTGAACTGTCACTGTATTGCACTCTTTGATACCTCCATGATGTAACATCGTTATTCGCCTTGGATCTACACCGAAGGAAGGTATTCGCGGAACA
Source organism: Ancylostoma duodenale (assembly GCA_000816745.1). Taxonomy (NCBI): domain Eukaryota; kingdom Metazoa; phylum Nematoda; class Chromadorea; order Rhabditida; family Ancylostomatidae; genus Ancylostoma; species Ancylostoma duodenale. Next base: position 43,518 of record KN726358.1, read on the forward strand.
ATCTGAGACAATTCTTGTTAAAGGCTGAGAATGACCCCTTCCAAGCCTAAAAAGGAAATCTTAGGACATAGATGATGTTGAACAACTGTGTGGATTACACACTGCATGAGCTAGGTTACCTACGGAAAAAAAGTGTGGAAAAGTTTCCTTAGACAAGAATCTGGAAGTATTCCATGTAATGGCTTTAGAATGGGCTTTGGATCACTTTCGGCTTTTCCCGATTTTCGAAATATCATCACTGTTATTCATCTCAAAGTGCATAGCTAAAGTGCATAGCTATCTTAGTTCTGTACAGGTACTACTACAGCGAGTATATTGTTGTTCCAGGGAATAGAAAGCCTGAAAATCTCAGAAAGTCCACCGAGATAACTCTTGCGCTGTCCAGGGGATACGAGGAATCCATGGGAAGCTTCCACACGTTGTTCTAGTCTGTGTGCAAGGTTGTAACATGATGCAACAAGTTGGGGAAAACTAGTCCCATTTGTAACAAGTACAGTATAGAGTAAGTATGTACACACAATAATCCGCCATATAGTATGGATTGCTTTGCCGGACACAGTGGCCACAATACAATAGCTCTTTTAACAGGTGTGATAGCTAAAATGCTAGAATTTACTTTGATTCCTTACTTCCTCTGATAAGAACAGGATGGTTTTTAGATCAAAGTAGCCAACCTGCACGAATTATCCGGAATTTTTCCAGGATGAATACATGGAACACCAATAAACACGTAATCGGAATGTAAAGGCAATGGAGAGTGAAATGCCTTGTCGGACAACCCGAACTCGACACCGACTGCGGAGCAATTATCCGTCATTGAACACCTCTCGCCCCCCGTCACCTTAACCGGACCAAACTGACACGCCGACGACGTGGAATCCGAAGGATACTGCTGCCCTTTGGTGAGCGTACAGGAGCGCATCCAGAGACATTACGTGCTCGATGACCAATCCTACCGCAGTTTTTCCCATGATTCAATGCGGCGATGATGGCCTCATACAGAAAAAAGAACACTTCATCGAGCAGCGTCATTAACGGCTCCTCCGACGTCCGAGACTCCTTCCGGGAACGAGCTGGATTCGGGTTTTCACGTGATTGAAAGCCTCTGAGGAAAGTGTTTTCAAGGGCAACGAGCGAAATCGAACGGTGAGTGTGAAACGTCGGAGGCTAATCGAGAGTTCTAAGCACCATGAACTTTAGCTGGGTAAATTCACACCAGTTCATGAAAAATTTCCGAAAACATGGTCTCTGACAATTGTTTAGGCTAGTGTTCATAGTGGCACTTAAACTGCTTTCAATCCTGGCTAGATGGTGGACAATCATTCAATTTGCGTCAGTTATTCAGCCCTCCTGAAGTAGCTTGATCCACTATCAAAAACATGCGAAATCCTACATTGTTCTGCGTAATTATTTGTGAAACGATGTCAACTCTTGGAAAAAGAAGGATGGAGGAGAGAAAGGCAGGATGTATTATTACTGGATACGCTCAGGAATTGTTTTCGAGGAGAATGCTCCTAGTCCTAGTATGCTCAACTAAATATTCTCCCTGGTGATCTTCAAGCGGAAATTGAGATATTGCTCCAAATTCCGGCTTAAGCCAGCAGAGGTCTCTGAGCTCCTAGTTAATGTAACCTGGAAAATCCTAGCTGATAGCAAGGAGCTTTAGAATTAGATTTTAGGGTAAATGTTTTCTAACGGTTACTTAGTCACTTTATGCAATTTATGGAGGCGCTTAACTGTGGCTTCAGATCCGTGTTAATTTTGAGGATTTCTGATACCTTAGTTAAGAAAAGTTGCATAATGTCTGAAAAGAACTATGCTTGCAGAATATGTATGCATACAGCTGTACCCTTTCAACTTGTTAGTCAAATGATATTAACAGTTCAACAAAAACCAAATAATTTGGTTGATTTTGTTGATAATTTGGAATCAGCTTGAATATTCGAGTTTTTGAGGAAGAGGAACCTCTACAGGTTTTGTCACGATTACTCTTTATCTTTCGCGGACGGTTCTAAAGCTGGCTTTCGCTCGAAAAATTGGATATTCAGGTTCAACCATATCTAATGGGTTGGTTGGAGCTTAAAACGTCGCATCTTACTGGTATATCTGTTCATTTGACGGCTGAATACCTACAAACTCGACTATTCTATATGCTTGTTGATGCTGAAATCTGAGTGAAGAGGCTTCCAAAGACAGTCAGAGACAAGACAAATTGGAAGAATTTTCACGGTTAGTTTAGTTGCGCGTGAAATCACAGAGGCGTTTAGGCGCTCAAAGCTTAAAGCCACAAAGCAGAGAGGTCACAATGAAGCTGAACAAAGATAAGGATAGCTTGTGTTGAGTGGAGGATGATCACGCATAATTGCACAACGATCCGCAGACTGAGTGGTGTCGAATGGGCATCTTTTATAGGCTCTTGACACGAGGAGGCCCGATGGGGGCGTGCTACTATGCGCGAGCGCCGCGGGCTGGACACCAACGGGCCTGCGCTTACGTCGTGGTCGACGCACACACACACGAGGATACTGTAATGAGGCGCAAGCATGGACAACATGTATGAAACCAGTACAAATCGTCAGCAATAGGAGAGCGGTCCGCCAGCAGGCCACTTGATGGTAATCATGTCTCGTCATTCGGATTCCGAGAGAGGCTATTCACGGATATTAGCGAGTCACTACACGTGCATTATTCGCCTGAACAGTGCAGTTAAGGGAGGGGACAAGAGCGTGGACGCCTGGATAGTTCGCCAGGAATATGAATATTTGTGGAGGTGTACGTGCATATTTCATCCTAAACGCGATTGAGGACTGTTCATCTAATTAAGCCGCTTGATTGAATCGAGTTCGGGACTCATCTGCGGCTTATCCAGGGTTTTTTTTTGCAGATTGCGCATACTCCTTCCGGCTTTAATCATACAAAGGAGATTGGTTCCATATTCCTGTAGCCAATAGAATGAATTCGAAAGAATTTGGCAAAGCTGGAGCACTCTGCTTGAAGAACAGATCTGCTGAACTCTTCGCGAATGGAGTCAGATCTATTCTGTGCTGTCGCGATGAAGAGAAATAAATAAATAAATAAATAAATAAATAGAATGAACTTTCTGTAAGCATTTTAAAACATGCACTAGAATAATCCTTGCTAGACTAATTCTCTTTTTCGAGTGTCTGCCTTTGAAAGCTACGATTGTCCTAGAGAAAACCTCAGGAGGAAACGGACGTGTAAATGTGGCAAATCCTAGAAATGAAAACAACCTATTGTCCATAGGTTGCTTGAAATTAAACCTTTCCTAAGGTCTGTTTTCAATCAACAATGTGGAAATGAGCTTCTGAATGAAGAAAGTATGGCGTTGACAGAAAATCCGCTTTACCATTGTCGGGCTTTATGAAAGTTACCAGTAAGTTACGATCAGTCTGCATTTCCAGAGTGGGCGAGTAGTCCAGGAAAAAATTTAAATACATTTTTTAGAAATTACATTTTATCCAAACTACTCGAACTTGTCTGTCAGTAAAAGTAATGATAAAGATAGTTGGATGTTCCAAATATTGGTCGAAAAATAGTCCACTCTGGATGAATGCAAAATTCAGAACCTTCCCGGAAATATCCAGAAATCCCGCTGCTAATAAATGATCGCTTCGATCCATACAAGCAACCGCTCGTAGCTCTTCCTCCAGCCTAATGGATGCGTTACATACCATTTTCAACTTACAAGTCACAGTGTTTACAAGTAAGTTTGAAGATTTTACTTGTGTTGGGAGTGAACTTCAACTTATGATATGTGACTTTCCTAACGGCGAAGTTGTTTATGGGCTGTCAAGCCGGATTCTTCACCCATCCCTCAGTACGTGGCTTTTCTTCAACCAACTCTGAACGTTGGATTCCTCCTTTGACTCGGGTCTGGCAAGATAGAATGCACTGAAGGTAAATTTTTTATAATTGTCATCAGGAAATCGAAAAGACTCCTTTGTCTAGCTTCGTGGATAAGTTTTTCCCGGGAAAATATCATCTATCCGACTTCTGTGGAGGAAATGGTCTCGACCTCGTTCCGATGATCCAATGCTGACGAACCAGCTTGACTTGCTCGCCGATACCATGAAAAAGCGGACCTATTACGTTTATCAGTAGTTTAGTGGGTCAAGAGTTCCCAGGAAGTGTACACTTTGTCGGTCGATCACTCGTATGGATCGCTTACAAGAAAAAACTCTGAATAGATACAGGTAGTATCATGAAAAACAAGTTACCACTCAGGCATTCCGGTCTAATAGATGACAAAAGGATGAACGAGATTACGTACGAATGGAGCTTTTTAAATATCCTTATGGACTTATTATGTCGTAATACAGTGTGACATGTGTAGGCTCTTTGTGATTGTCTTGTGGGCTGGTACCACATCCAGGAACAGAGCTATTGAAGTTTTGTGTAAAGGATCGTGTTAATCACAGTAATAGCAATATAGTCATTACGGAGTCGCTGTTCCGATGGGGAACGTTGAGAGGATGCGAATGGTGACATCAATTCATATTTATCCTTGAATTCAGCACTACTTTTGGGAAGTGTAATCGAATGTAAGATCCAAATGTGGTCCAACTCAAAACTGGATTGTAATCGTAATCCAAACAAGATTTGTTCAGGATATTTCTATGTCACGCAGGAATTCGCAATATTTCTTCCTGGAAGGCACGCGCTGGGCTCGGCTTGATTTTGTCCGCATCGGCCTCATTACATTGGACTGATATTTTTCTTCGCTTGTGTCGTACCTGGAGTCAAGGAACATTTTAGGAACACGCAAAGAACATTTTACTTTGTTCACTTTCCTTTTTTTGCTCTTTTATCATAATAATTTCTCTACCGATTGTAATACTGCTGACAAATGATAGAACGTTTGGGTTTTCACGCTACGAAGCTGCTCTCATACAAGTAAACAAACCTTCATCGTTAATCTACATACATATTTACGTAGTGCATAGAAATGAAAAGCGAGAACAACACAGCAACGAACAAATTAATGGGATGTTCCATGTTTTACAGGCTGCTTTTTTTTCCGAGTTCTTAAACTCACGTGCTTTTGCACGTTCTTCCTAAAAAAGCGTAAAAAGTAGAGAATTGAGTGCTGAGATACACAATCACAAATTAATTCTGAATTCTACCTGAAGATTTTGAAGGGGATCACATACCAGCAGTAGAGAAGTGCAAGAATTTGTGACGATATAACTACTTATTTTTCCTATTTCTTACACCTTATGCATGCTCTAAGATTATGTTTTGGCTGCAATCATTGCTGTCACCCTGATATTTTTTATTTATTCATTTATTTCGCTTTTCTCAGTTTACTACTGTTAGTACTAGCAAAAAAAACGCAGGAGAAGGTAACAACTCTTAGTGAAATTAAAGCAAGTACCGATCGTATAAGTTAACGTCAACGAGTAATAGCATCTGAAGACTCCCGTGCTTGATCTAAAGCTTCAATGTGGGTGAGTGTGCTCAGGAAAGTCCACCGTGGGAATATTTGCCTTAGATGCTTCCACCATTACCAGAATAAGGGGAGCACTAGAGGATTTAAATATTCTACACTGTGTGCCGTTTAAGAACAAGATAAATTGCGAATTGCTCACAAGACTGTCCCTTTTCTCATTAAAATTAATTTGGGCCATGTTCTCTGTAGATGATAGATGATAAATATTTATTTATTTATTTGAATCCACCGTAGGGTGTGCCATGAAAAAACATTACATTAAACGACTTCAGAAGAACAAAAAAAAAAAGGCATTGCTCTAGAAGCAAAATGACAGAGGAAACTGAAATGTGGATGATGACATAAATTATATATAATATAGACAATAATATAGATGATAGTAGAAATTATTCTTTAGTCTCTGCTATTAGAGACATATGTATTCCCGTTTGGGCCTCATTTATCGAAACCTTTGCACTTTTACAAACGCAAAGCTTGATACACAGCAGAAGCCGACGTTTTTCCGCCATCTCGAGCTGCTTTGATGTGGCTATTCATCAGGTGCCTAATTGCGGCGATGTTCAGAGTGATCGCGAGTTTTGGGTTTCAATCATTGGAAAAAGAAAAGACTCAGGGGTTGTAATGCATATCAAGAGCTTGTATGCTTAGTCACTGATCACTAATCATCTCAAGAGTGTAATCTCTACTCATTTATGGTACGTCATTGGGTTTGGTTAGGCCATTTAGCGGTTTACTTCGCTTCAGTTCCAATACTGCACAGTGGGAAACAGGTTCACATATGTTTACACATTTACATTTACTTTCCTTGTTACTATGCTTACTTTTTCGCGATTCCGATCACTCCATTGTTATCCTAGGAATAGAACAAACTCCTCACACCCGGACCC
>KN726359.1:10150-43461 GCA_000816745.1 Ancylostoma duodenale
GTACAGCGGACCCTGCAACAGAGCGGGACAAACGCTAAGGAGAAGAAGAAGAAGAAGAAGAAGATTCTGCCGGAACGTAAAAGTTTCAACGTTTGGAGTTCCGCGTACTTCTGGTATACAGTTCACGAATAGCGTGCCAACTGTAGTCTATACATTTGTTTGGACAATTGTGAAAAACGTTAGAATACAAATCGTAAAAAGGACTTCCATTACAGTTGAAACCAAATGATCCATGACATAAGACACAGATGCGTCTAAAAAACATGCATGTTAGATAAGGCACATAGTGCGCTCTGTCATTAATGTGTTAAGAAGCGACTAAAAACTTAACTTCGGTTTTATATTTCATTCCTATTCAACACCATGAATCCAATGGAGCATGAAAAATGCACTGGAACGCAATGTAATGTATTTCGATCTGTTGTCTCTAGATTTTTTCCTGAACCTAATTATGTAGTAAGCAGTGCTTTATTCTCTACGGAGGATACATTTTTCGTAGGAGAATCATAAGGAACGCACTGTGGCCTTGCGTGTCTCTCCTCCCACTCCTCGACTCCAACGGATACCTCCGTGACAACGACTTCCTTAACGTCAATCCTTCTTAGGAACCTATAACTACAAATTTTGAAAAAAAAAACAGAACGTATGTATAGACAAACAAGGGAGAGAGCACGAGGGCGCTTTGAAAAGCTTCCGGAATGGCAATAAAAACAAAACAAATCTGATGCAATCAATATTTTATTTCATAACTCAGTCCCCTTGAAGCTCAACACAGGTGGTGGTCCGATCTGTTTTCAATTTCTCATTATCTTGGTCCGATCTGTTTTCAATTTCTCATTATCTATCTCTATTCTCTAGGTAATTTTCACGAGCTTTTGATTTTTCATGGAGTCCAAATAATTTTTTTATGGACAGCTTCATGAATAAAATAAAAATTTTGCATCAACTTGTTTTATTATTCCATCTAGGTCCACGGAGTGGCGGAGTTGCCTCTTGTTGCCACTTTTTTCCCACTCTCCCCTGGCTGGTAACTCCTGCCGCCGACACCGTCTTCTACCTACGGGAAATAGTCTAACCAGGTAGCAGGGTGAAGGTAAATCTGCGATATATAAAAGCTTAGCCACATTGATAAGCGTATCCCATGGGAAAAATGGTGCATGGAATCACGATATCCGCGACCACTGGGCGTCATAGTTGGGTAAAATTTTCCCCACATCCATTACTTAGCCTGCTAGCCATGATGTAATTTTTTGGTTAATAAATTATGACAACTCTAATATAACACTGCTGAGGCACTTTCCACGGTAAATTGATGAGCTGGGGAAACAGCAGTGGTTGATGGCTCCGCTGGCGTCACGCAATCCTGAAATCCCTGCTGATAAGTAATACGTATGTGAGTATACGTACGTACATATGTATGAAACAAGCCGACGTCAAAAGGTGACGTTGTTTTCAAAGAATGTAGCTTAGACTGTTAGTAGCACTTGTATCCGATAAATATGCAAGTACACAAGTACTTTAGAAACCGAAGTGTAGTACGAAGAACATCAAAAGCGTGGAACGTTGCACGTGATGATCGCAGACCCACTCAGGTGTCATATAAAAGAAAAGATAATGATGTGCTGCATGCTGAATTTGTTGCTGCAAATGCAGTAATCTTTTCCGGAAGAGACATCTTTTGAAGTTAGGTTCCGGAAAGCAGCTGTATCACAGTTTCCGACGAGTTCTGCTCTTATACATTGTTCGCTCTAATTTTATATTTTCAAGGGCATGATAGACTGTGTGCTTACCAGCCAATGTAGCGTACTGCGTGCTGATTACAAGTATGCGATGTCCATTGAATAACCCTCAACATTGAACAGAAGGGGTAATAGGAGATATTCGCTCCTCTCATCCTAACCTTAGTTTCGATAATCCAAATTTTATTCACAATGGTACAAAATCTGAATTACGTACTTATACAGACCAAGCAATGGCCAGAAAGGGATTCCTAGCAACTGGTCAACTAGGTAACCAGTTAGGCTGAATAAAAATAACTCAGCAAAAATGGCATTAGCTAAGTACTCAACCTAATGTGTGAGTACATACGCATTAGTGGCATTCGCAACCTCTCCCACTTTTCTGATAAGGCTGTTACCCATTATTCCGAAGGATTATGTAATAAATGAGTAAGTGAATTTGATCTTACAATTCTAATAACTATCTCCCAAGCACACAGACATTGTCTCCCTTTTATAGTCACAGAATAAAATGTTGCATTTCTTTTCTTTACACAGAATATCGAAAATTACTTCGATAAATTACTATTTGTGACCTGAAAGTTGCCTATGCTGCGTCTGCCTTCTTGTGTACCTATTTTTCGTCTACATGTCCTTTTACGCTCCCATACCAAACTGTTTCTCACATATGTAAACCTCAACCAATCAGGTGCCTTTTCAATCCTTTACTCCCACACCTTTAAGTAGCCCGGGCCGACCTCAAATTGCTGGGATAAGTGCCGGAGAGCCCCTGCAGCATAACTTAACGACTACAGCTGACCTCTCCACAAGTATGTTCTCTGTTAGCCTTTCTTCATCTGCAGCAACGGAAGTCCAACATGGGAATGAAGCTCAGACTGGTCCCTCTGTGTCTTCCCTGGACTTGTGATTAAGTTATGCCATTTCGGTCTTGCGCAACCCATTTGTTGTTCTAGCTTTACCAGTTTTATTCAGCAGTCTCATCGCCTACACTTGCCAAGTCTTAAGTTTTTCCTCTTGTGTGGCACGCCTGTACGGTGTAAATAAACAAATAAATATGTAGGTAGTAATAAGCGTGGAACAAGCAAATTCCGAACAGCCTCAGTCAGCTACAGGATTCTTAACACAGTGACTCACCTAGTTACCATCCAAAACCCTCGTTGTTCTGAGCTGTTTTCCAAAGGAAACGAATGTTGCAGCAGTTGATTTGTGTTTGCCGATAAATGCCTAGAATTAAGTCGTTTTGTAGCCTGCGGTAGTTAGGCTGCCTATAATTCTCAAGTGATCTTTGCATAATTCAGAAATCCTCTGGCAATACTTCCTGAATACAATTTACTTGCTGAAATTTGTCTCCTTTCACCCAGGTAACATATAAAAACTTCCTTTGTGTACAGAACTCTGTGCCAAAAACATTTTTTTAAACTATCCTGAGCATTGCCTCGAAACAATCCTTTCTTGTAGCGTTGCACAAAGGAATGATCTGTGAGCAGCTGCTTTTATGGTATACTTTGAGAAAAAAAATCATCAAAATTCGATGACAATGCTGGCGTTACCTTTTTGCAGTTTTGAGCAAGTATGTCTTTGACAGCATGTCATCGTAGAACAAATTCAGTGCATTTAATGGAATGAAAAAGATAAAACATTTTTGAAGCAGCAAAGGTTAGTCTAATTGGCCATACAAACTCCTACGTAACGTACTTAGGTGCGCGCAGTCGGTTAATAACCGAGCAAAACGAGATTAGAGAACCAATTTTGTCATTCTGCGTCATTGTCCTAAAGATTCGCAGTGTTCCGGCTAGCCAATGACGCTGATCATTGTCACCTAGCTTAGCTTGCATTTCATGATTCCCAACCTACCCTGTTATCATGTTCACGAATCTACTCTATGTATTCCACATAGCATATTTTGAGCAAATAAGCAACTTTTAGTTGAGGATACAGGCAATATTTCAAATAGTAGGCAGCTTATTTTTCACAATTTGCACGTAACCTCCTTCAATGCCTCACGCAACTTTCTGTAACGGTGTTTGTGGCATGGAGTCTACATCAAAAAATAACGGAACAATCTACAATTTCCCTAATATGATAATACTATTATGCAAAGTCGACTGGACTTTGTTCCAATTTATAAGGGAAAACGTGACGTTCCTGCTACTGTGGAAGGAGCTGTACCCTGTGAACCTCACTGGTTTGAACCTCTAGACTTTCACCTCTTCCCTTCTGCAAATCACCAGTATTTGATCCAAGTCAGTAAGTTAGTTACCAGGCCAAAAAATGCTCACCTTTCTTATTAAATCACCAATCCAAGCCATAGCCGACAACTTCTAGGAAAACCCGAAAACCAACTTGTGAAGAAAGCCGAAGATAATGTATGTATTCGAAGTTGGTTCTGTTATTTTGCTTCTTTGTCTCTTCAGGCTGGGGTTGCTACAACTCGGAGAATCGCGCAGCTCTATCCTCCGAGAGTTCGACCTGTCCCTCCCACATTTTGGACGCGGCAGCAAAATATCATCTGTAATGACGAGGGCAGCAGTTATTGAGGTGGTGCTGCCCCAAGGCAGCACCATTGCCAATCAGCCGCTGAGGCCTGGAACCCCCAACTCAGACATTCGCGCAGCACTATCCTCCGCGAATAGCAGCACTTCTCGCCTAGTACACCGACAAGTGCTGCTAAATCTTCTCGATCATATCAGTACTTGTCATATTTTCGCCCTAAAGATGCCGCTACTTTAGCCCCACAGTGCTGCAAATCGGGCTTGGCCCCGCCCATATCCTCGCCCTAATCTATTCATATTTTCGCCCTAGAGTGCTGCCAAAAGTGGTGTTGCGTTCCAATACCCTCACACCATGCTGCTGCCAAAACTGATGTTGCCAGGTTCACTCTCGGCCCACATTCCTGGCCTCATGGAGCGATTGGGTTGTCAAGCCTCGCTCCTAAGTCCACACGCACCCACGATCACTCCACTCTTGATAAAGCGCGGAAGTAAAAACAGAATTTATTATACGAACTAACACCAAACAGAACGCCAAGCAGGTAGAATACTAAAACTTTGAACGAATACAACGACGAAGTACCGGTGCTCTTCAAACGCATATACTAAACGATTCAAGACATGAGTTGAATACAAAAAAGGCTAACAGCTACAACAAAATACCAGTGTACTTCAAATGCATCGGTATTGAGAGAAAATGAAAAGGTTAGACCGGTTAGGAAACGGTCTCTTTGTAACTTCCGGCCATAAGATAAGATTTGGTCCACATATAACTACATTGAAAGCAGTTGACTAAGTTATCTGGGCCTATCGAAAGTCGAGCCACCGTAGAGTGACGATTGTTGCTTCGCAGAGATGGGATTGATGGGGCACTCCCTTTAAGAGTCTGAAAGATATAAGTGTATGTGGACTAATTGAGATAAATGTGCAATGGTGAGAATGTACTGCGCTTTGTGAGCAATAACAAAATTGGCTGTGTCTAGTCTTCGGAGAATCACTGAATCACACTGAAACATTGCACACATATGCGCGCGCAACTGCGCGCCTCAGACGTTGCTTATACCTGCCGCGCGGCAAAATTGCACAGTGCAAAATAGAGAGGGTGGTTCCCCCCTCCCCCGCCAACTTTTCTACTTTGCAAGCATAAACAACGCCGGAATAAATAACTGTACGGGTGGGACAAACAAGAGCACAGACAAGTACAGACTAAACAAGGGTAGCCATCAGAGGAACAGAAAATAGACTCGAGAGAGGGCGAAATGAGAGAGAGAAACAGAAGGAAAGATGAGATGGATCAGAAAAGGGCAAAACCGTAGTATCAATCGCACACGGTGCTCGGATGCAGTGCGCAAAAACACTAAATCTAAGAACAACCAACAAAGAAAGAGCACAAGACCGGAACTAAGCTAAGAGAAGATAAAAAAGAAACAGAAAGGGGAAGCAAGCAGAAATAAGTCATCAACTGGTACCGTTTACTTTTCAAACTTTCAATTAAAAAAACTCACCTCAAGCTGGTCGTTCAGGATTCTTACACCCATCATCAGATATCGAACATTTCCATGTGCAGGGTACAAACCTAAAAACAAGAAAACGAGCATGCGGATACATGCAAAATGGCAGAAGGGAAACGCACAAACGGGACTGAATACACAGAGAGAGAAATGAACAAGAAACAACAACAAAAAAGCAAAAGGTCCCATTCCGGGTGAAGAGAATGAGAGGAATTTCGAAAATCACCGCAGCACTCGCGATATCTTCGCGGTAGCTAATCAGTGCTGCTGACCTTTCGGCAGCATTTATGCGTACTGTTCCCTTCAAAAAATTGGGGGATCCAAGCCTCAACAGCTGATTAGCAATGGTGCTGCCTTGTGGCAGCACCACCTCAATAACTGCTGCTCTCGTCATTACAGATGATATTTTGCTGCCGCGTCCGAAATGTGGGCGGGACAGGTCGAACTCTCGGAGGATAGAGCTGCGCGATTCTCTGAGAATTTTTTGAAGGGAACAGTACGCATAAATGCTGCCGAAAGGTCAGCAGTGCTGATTAGATACCGCGAAGATATCGCGAATGCTGTGCTGATTTTCGAAATTCCTTTCATTTTCTGATCCATCTCATCTTTCCTTCTTTTTTTCTCTCTCTCCTTTCGCCCTTTCTCCACTCTATTTTCTATTCCTCTGATGGCTACCTTTGTTTTTTCCGTACTTGTTTGCACTCTTGTTTGTTCTGCCCGTACAGTCACTTATTCCGGTGTTGTTTATGCTTGCAAAGTAGAAAAGTTGGCGAGGAGTTCCTCTCTATTTTGCAGTGTGCAATTTTATCGCGCGGTAGGTATAAGTAACATCTGAGGCTGCTGGCGGAGTTGCGCGCGCATATGTATGCAATGCTTCAGTGTGTTCCACCGATTCTATGGAGACTAGACACAGCCCCTGAATGTAGAAGACACAGCCCCTGTATTTCAATTCTTTTATTACTCACAAAACAGAATGCATTCTCATTATTGCACATTTATCTCAATCACTTCACATATATTTATCTCTTTCAGACTCTTATAGGGAGTGCCCATTCATCCCATCTCTGTGAAACAACAATCAGCACTCTGTGGTGACTCGACCTTCGATAGTCCCCGCCCCTAACTTAGTCAATTGCTTTCAATGTAGTTATATGTGGACCAAATTTTATCTTATGACCGGAAATTACAGTGAGACCGTTTTCTAACCGGTCTAACCTTTTCATTCTGTCTCAATACTGATGCATTTGAAATACCCTGGTATTTTGTTGTAGTTGTTAGTCCTTTTTTGTGTTCAACTCATGTCTTGAATCGTTTAGTGTATGCATTTGAAGAGCACCGGTTCTTCGCCGTTGAATTCGTCCAATGTTTTAGTATTCTACCTGCTTGGCGTTCAATTTGGTGTCAGTTCGTATGATAAATTTCATTTTTACTATCGTGCTCATTCAATAGTGGAGCGATATTGGGTGCGTGGGGAACTAGAAGCGAGGCTTGACAACCCAATCGTTCCATTAGGCCAGGAATGTGGGCTGAGACTGGACCTGCCACCACCACTTTTGGCAGCACTCCAGGGCGGAAATATGAATAGATTAGGGCGAGGATATGGGCGGGGCCAAGCTCGATTTGCAGCACTGTGGGGCTAAAGTAGCGGCACCTTTAGGGCGAAATGATGACAAGTGCTGATATGGTCGCGAAAATTTAGCAGCACTTGTCGGTGTACTAGGCGAGAAGTGCTGCTATTCGCGGAGGATAGTGCTGCGCGAATGTCTGAGAAAAACTCTAATGTAGTCTTTTTATTACGAAAGAATCAACTGTCGGCCTGCAAGCCGGACCCTGTATTTCACAGGCTTATTTCATACTTTCTGCTACTTCCTTATTTGAATTGTGATCAGCGGTTTGCTCACATAAACTAGAGTGCTGATGAATTACTGAATCGTATTATTAATCGTATTATCGTAATAATGAACTGTATAGATGTCTGATTCCTCCAGTTCACTACGTAACAGATAGACAGGTGCATTGTAGCCGATATAACAAGCACTTCTTCCTTTATCATGCGGTTGTTACGATCTCTGACGACGGTTCTGGGCAAATGTTCTACCAACTCACTGGTAATAAGAAAAGCATTTTCCATCTATATGTATTAAATTAATGACCTGCCGGCCGCCTCATAGTTGCAAGTTGTTCCGTTCTTCTCTTTTGAAGGCTCACACTTCTGATGTTTACCAAGGCTGTGTGGTACAAAAATTTCAGATTTCATTAATCCGCCAAATCGTTAGTTTGTTGGAAAAATTGCCGTTATGGGCATTGCATTAATTCGTTGCGTTAATAACCCACAACCGTTATTCCTACCTTATTCGACATTCTCTGGCTTTCTCCAAATAAGCCGATTAGCCTGTCATATTCCATTATTCGACAGGTGGAGAATGAGAACGATGGCAGCCATAATGTGCACAGTGCGATAATCGCAGATCCGGCGATGGGGACTCAGGCCACTGAATTCTCCCACAAACCATGAGGGGGTGACGCGACGGGAGGAGAGGTGGGGAAGGGTTGGAGAGAGTGAAAAAAACTGTTGTGCTTACCAAATTGGTGACCCGGATGACTGGAATATTGGAGATGATGTTAGTAACAAGTTAATTTTGAGTTCAGTTTTTTGAAAATTAAAATACCTGTGAAGGTTGAAACCTGAAACAAGTAATGCAAATGTTTCTCTTTCTGCAATCTATAGAAGTTTCTAGACCTGACCTCGCCCTTCCCTCCCTCACCCCCGCCCCATTTGCTGCACTCTGCTCACGCACTAATTAGGATAACTCGAGAACATAGGTGAGTGTGAAAGAGGTTACTTTTGCAGCCTTTCTTTTGTAGGCCTTACCTTTCTCTAATAACTTATTGCTGCAGTCCCACGAATGTCCTTTTAAGAAGAGCAACAAGTACGCAGTTTTTGCTCATGTTCTATGAGCTTATTGAAAGTTGCAAAGTTTTAAAAGAGCGAATGCTATTAACATTTTCAGGAGACTCTGGACCCTAATAGCTTTTGTCAAAAAAGAAAGTGGAAAACGATGTCACGTGGCATTTTTTCGATAATAGATGGCTTTGCAAACTTCAATAATATCAATCGAAAAAATGAAACATTGAATAAATGCCATTTACTTACAAAAAGATGAAGAACTAACGTTCGTCACTGCGATTTCATTACTGAAGAGTTTTTTTTTCTTGTTGCTTCCACGTAAGTGGATAAGCTCAGCTGCTATTCATCACTTTTAATACTACAGCAAATCTCCGTGCAAAATTTCTCCAGAATGAAATACCACTGCATGCGCCGCCCTTTGAGGAGCTTAAAAGACAGCAGAAGCCCGGGCACCCATCATTTCACAACAATTCCTTTATTTCGTCCCTAGCGCGGATTAATTCCCGTTGAAATTCTAACTTGGTAGTCTTCTCATATACGACGCAAAAACGGTAATCTGAAATAGGGAAATTGTCGCTACTGGAGCGAGTGCAAGCGGCTGCATCTCGTGGCGTGATCACATTGTTTTCTGGGGATTTCTTATTTCTGAGAACTGCCTCGTGACCAGACAGCACTATATCGTTATTAATGCATTCCAGCTTAAGCCAATGCTATAATAAAATATTACGCCGTGAGAAATGTCTCCCTTCACTTTTGAGCGTTCCTTTCAAACTTCTTTTCTTGTCAACGCAACTAACGATTAAGCAGTGTATGGGCTGTCATCACCGAGAGACATATGAGCCTTGAATATGGGTGTTTGGCTTTGTAGCCTTTCACGTATAACATCGTTCTCGACAACTCATGCAGGTCCTATCTCTGTGAAAATCTCAACGCACTTTCTCAGGAGGGACGCTGTTTCGAAAGTACCGTCCCATCTGATAATCGCTTTTGACAGTTTCACATGGAAAGAATCTCCAGGAGCTCCTAATCATAGTCTTATTACTGATTTCATGCAAATCGCCAAAAGACGGCCTCTTAAGCCTATTGTTTGGCCCCAACTTTTGAGGAGCTTCTGGGCAGAGCCAATATGGGACCACGGGGTTTCCGCACAATGACCTCCCTTGCTGGGCAGACACGGAACGCATCTCCTATGCTGTTAGGAAATGGACAGTGCCGGATGTAGGACTGGCTAGCCAGGGGAGGGGGGTTCAGGCTACCTTACGAAATGTGAAGTACCAGTAGCTTAGAAGCAGTTCTCGACCATACTTCTCTTCAAAAGGGTGACAGAGAAGAACTGGAGAACTACTGTCCTATCGCGCTACTGCCGGTGTTACGCAAAGTTTCCACGCGTTCCATCCTGGCCTGCATCCGGAGAACACTGGATGAAGCTCAGCCGGTGGGGCAAACAGGACTCTGGCGCAAGTCCAGCACACTATGCAATATTTTTATTATTTCATAAAGTACATATTTACGAAAAAACACCTTTTGCATGGAATCGCGTGTACCGTTGCGATCATCAGTTCCTGGGTATCCCTTCTATGCAAGAATTTTAATAGCAACTCCGAGGTAGGACGGTTTCTTCAAAGCAACACTTATACGTGCGTGAAACGG
Organism: Ancylostoma duodenale; assembly: GCA_000816745.1. NCBI lineage: Eukaryota > Metazoa > Nematoda > Chromadorea > Rhabditida > Ancylostomatidae > Ancylostoma > Ancylostoma duodenale. The sequence continues at coordinate 20,448 of KN726359.1, forward strand.
CTATCGCGATAGTTACGCGAGGTTCACCATGCATATAGGATGGTTTTTCTTTCTTGGAATAGTGGACACTTCGAATAACTCGGTTTGTGTTTTACTTTCAAGTCAATGTTATAAAAAACGCAATTCTTAACACGTTCGCGACCTTACGCTTCTGGCATGGTGTGTCACATGGGATACACGCACTTTTGCACAAATGGGACCCGTGCCCAATTGCTTGAGCACGTGGTCCCACGTGGGAGGAATTTTTCCTCCGCCGCATAATACCTCGAATTTGTGCAAATCTGAACCCGATCTTTTTCTCTTTTGTGATCGTCAAGAGTGTATCCAAATGTCTGTCGTCCATTCACTTGATACTGATTGTAGTTTATTTTTCATATGTATCGTTCTCTCTGGTGCACGTTTCAGCCACATATTAGAAAAAAAAGTGCGATTGAAGATCTGCTCTGCCCAGTGCATGTATAGAAAGCTTGAATAGTTGTTAGTATAACAGTATATAGAAGTTTGCTAATTATGACTGCTTCACAGAAATATAACTCTGAAGAGAGCGTGCCGACCCGGTTGAGCACGCGCTCCCATTCGTCGCACCATGCGTATCAACCGGGTTGAGCACATTGTCGCGAAGATGTTAAGCTTCTCTGAACTGTCAATGTTCCGAATAAGTTTTTTCAGGCTCCCCTGATCAGTGGAAATTAACTTATCAAATTTTTGGCGAGCAGCTAAATCCTGCACATGTTATTTGAATTGCCCCCGAGAGAGAGAGGACTGTGGGAAGGAGAGTAACTACGAACACAGTCCGAGGAAATTCAAGCAGTCATGAAAAACAACGGTTCATGATTACGCCTGCAATTTCTTTGCAGGAAAGAGTTGTTGGAGTTTTTGTTTGATTTATTCGGTGCACTGTGCATGGAGCCTTTAAGCACCTGCTACCTTATTTATTGGGGAACCCATAGTCCATGCAAAGACCTTGTACAGGCCGTAAACAATTAAAAGAACGGACAAGCATCTCTATTATAGGCGATTTTATGGATATTATTTAACCAAGAACATGTACTGCGCACTTCATCTATATTGTGAAAAACAAATGCTTTTGAGTGTATGTTAGGAATAACGATACCTCGCAGTACACTCTCTGTTATGAACCCATGTTTTAATATCTCATGCAATTGTATTCCCCTCCCCCCACTTTCTCGCATAAGTTACATGTGAGATTTCCTGGCGCTAGAGTTACAGGTGCGTTCACTATCTTCCGTTCAATAGCATGACCCTGGCATGACTCTGAAAACCCAGTGCGGCAACGGCAGCTAGTTTTTGATATCTTTTCTTGCATTCCTCTTTCAATATCCTCCGTTACAGGTATCAGATGAGTACCCACACTTCATTGTACCCTTTTTCTTTGTAAACAAGCCTTCAAATCGTTATTTGCTCCATTGTGTGTTGCTTCGTCCATGTGTACATGGCCATCTAATTACATGGTGTGTTCTTTTTGCATGAGACCATAGATACGAAGCCCTTTCATGCTAATGAAAGGCATTATGAACATTAAATTACTGTAAGTCTGCAAAGAATTTGCTGCACCACCTACTCATCGCGGAAGGATAGCTGCGCTCTGCGAGCTCAGTAAGGGCACTGTAATTAGATCTCCCCGCCCTCATACATTGAATTACCGCCATTCAGAGAGTTGACCAGTAAAGAGTTTTTACGTCATTCTCCTCTTTCTTGTTTAGCTTCATGACATTAAAAAATGTTAGTAACTAAATCAGTAGCCCCCATTACAGGGGAACAGAGAGCATGCAGCTTGAAACATCACCTATCGCATAACACACCCTCCACAGGAAGTACGGCACAGTTATCGGCCAAGCTTCGCTTCTGCCCCATTGCCGTCAAGTGGTAAACCGCCCCTCTTTTTCCTCTTTTCTCAGGGAGCCCTGCCCCTGTCGCGTTTGAAGAGAATATTGCGAAATATTGTATTCCACACATTATTGTATTCAGCCGGATTGCCAGACTGATATGAGTATATGACCGAAAAGTAACCACTCTTGGCCTGAGAAGGGCCCGTATCCAGTATGTTTTATCCAGTCGGATAAAGGCGCTCTACAAGATATGTCACTGTGGTTAAGATACTCTGCTATCCAATAAAAACTTATCTGCGATATACGAATCCATTCGTTTCGCTGCAATATATCTTTCTTTATCCTGTTGATTTCCACTTGCCAACGATCCATGGTCTACTCTATTTTCATTTCGTATTTTTTCTCGCTAAGATACTGTAACTACGCCAAAATAATTCACAGGTGCATATTCTCTTATATAAAGAATGGTAGGGTATTGATTTCCATTTTGCAGACGGTGAGGGTCCGTCTGTTTCCCTAACCTTTCATCATATGAAAAAGCGCATAGACAATGATGGAGGGTGGAGGCGCAGGTTTGCGACGAGAACCGATTAATGGATAGCGCGAAACGGGAGTGCGCAGACAGCGCCTTAGGCTAGATCCTCGCGGGACCTGCCATTTCGTCACCGTCCCATAGGATCCCGATCAAGTCAACAAATCTCTCATGACTAATTCGCTGCGGGACCCGCGTCTAGCAGTCTCACAGCCTCTGGATGAAATAGTGTTTACAGGAATGTACGGAGCAGGATAACCACTCTGCAGCTTCATCGAGAGAAGGATGACAGCTTCGTGCTGACAGCGATGAGACTCTCTTTAATGAGATCCATGCACAACCTGAAAGGTTTCTAGGCATAGTGCGTCGGTGATCACCGTCGCATTCTCTCACATGGGGCACGTCCTCGTCCTGCCATCAGTCCGAAATTTCTGAGCAATCCTGCGGCCACGGAATCAGCTCCAGTTCGTACACTTACACACGTAGGAAAAAAGAGCCATCATAGCCCATTGTGGTACTTCTTGTGACCAAGTATATAATTAGTCAAAATTTCTGGATAACTTCTTAGTTCCTTCTATTGCTCTCAAAATTTACAAAAGGTACGGATGCAGCTATGGGCAACAGGTGTACCATGTACCATGGCCATTAGTGCCAGGATACGGATATGCCGATGAAGGAGGGGCCCACTCTGGTCAAAGTGTGTGGAACGCCACGATGTGGGTCCACTGATGGGGTATGGCCCGATATTGTGGAAGACTCCTGGGTACGGGTCCACTGATGGACGATGGGTCTGCTGTGGTCCAAAAGTTAAGGGAACTCCAGGATATGGGTTCGCGGATGATGGAGGGCTCCACTGTGGTCCATCTGTGAGGAACGCCAAGGTACGGGTCCACCGATGGGGGAATGGGTCTACTATGGCCCAGTATTGTGGAAGATGCCAGGGTACGGGTCCACCGATGGGGGATGGGTCTGCTGTGGCCCACTGGGTGGGAAACCTCTACGATATGTGTCCACCAAATGAGGAAGGATGTGCTGGCGCCCTATAATGTGAAAAACGCTAGGGTGACGATTCGCCGATGGAGGAGAGGTCCACTGTGCCTAAAACTGTGAAGAACAGTTAGAACTATACGGGGACATCGACGTGCGCCGGCGCCCTAATGGCGGGAAAGCGCGAAGGTTCGACGAATGAGGGAGATGTTCGTTAGCATCTTAAAATGCTAAAAGTGATATTAGCCTTATGCAGCAAGTTCACTGTTTTTGCCAGACTGCTTCAGCTCCTATTTGTTCTTTCTTTCCTGGTATGAGTGTAATTTGGCTTCTCACTCTCTCCTATCATTTGTTTCTCAAGCGACCACCTCTACATACTTCGTTTAGATATCTAAGCAGGCTCTTGTCTGTTGGAGTATCCCAACAACAATCTCAACTTTAATCATTTCGAGTTCTCATTTACACTGTGTCGGTTACAGCAAATAGTTCACAGCTATAGGTTCATCTGAAGGATATCTTCCCGCAATGTTGAGAGTGACTAGCCATGACAGGTCTGTGGGCATTTAAGAAGTGCGGTGACAACAAACAGGGGATGTATCATTGCAAAGCTCTACATGTTGATATGGGGAAGAATACTTACGAAAAGCTAGCATCGTAAGTACATGGCATGGATGGGCGTTTCCAGAGTTGACCAAGCGACCAGAATAGTAGAACACACACGCCTCATAAGGAGGATTTCTTTTTCAAGCTCATGTAATTGCTACTTTCGTTTCTGTTTCAATTTCCAAAGATTTCGTGGGCATGAACATTTGCACATACCTCAAGTGCCTGCCCCACCCCACTTTCTAGCGACCCGTAGGGGCGCTAGTGTGAATTACACTCAATAGCATGGTGGATATAAACTAGTTGGAACGGATGTCCGCTCAGGACCCCACAAAGATGGTGAACTACAAGTTCGAAGATCGAGACCTTCAACACCGCCGTTGTTTAAGTAGCGAACTTCTTTCTGGACACAGTTGTTCGGTTGTCACCTATCCCAACCGCCTTAATCGACCCCTCCTTAACGGCTTTTTAAGCAGACATTTCGTTGTATTGAAATGGCGATTTCGATTGGATGGATTGAATGCTTTCGATGGCGCTGGACTGGGTGTTGCTAAGTTCCTCCATCCAGTATTATAGTACAGTGCACTTTCTAAATGAACAGAAAGTCTGCATATTTGATTACAACCACCTTCCTTCTACTTAATTCCAGAAAAAAAAACAGTAGTTATTAGATCACGGTAACAACCGTTTTTGTATCTAATAATCTATCGGAAAATGTTGAACTTTTTGGGCCAAACCTTATTATCAACAGTGGAATCAAACCATCAAAGTCATTCCTTCATGAGCACAAAATGCTTCACACACGCGTCAGAGAAAACTTGTGGGAGCTTTAAAAAGTGAGTGCGTGTGATCAAGTGTTCTGTGGGCCAGACGCTATGCTTCATGCTAACCTGAAGTCTCCATCGACATTCCTTCTTCAGTGCAATTTGCACTATACAGATGATTGCGTTCTACGCGCATCGGTCTACATAGTGAAGGGTAGCCTCAGTCGCACCCTTACGCAGTTCGGACGTAAGCTCGACTCATGCGTTTGCTGCTCCGCGGTTATTCGCGGCTGTCACACGGTGTTTTCTATCAGAATGTACATGCAGCGTTGACTGGTCTTCACGGAGAATCCCCCTCAGAGAGGTGCAAGCGTCTGACGCGCGACTATCGCACGCATCTAGTACAAAATGCCATTTTTCGTGAATGTCCGCCCATTGGTGCACTTGCAGTGCGTCTAGTTTCGACTTGTATTTCTGAACCATATTCGGCCACCGTGTTGAAAAGTTAGACTTGTCTTAGTAAATTAACATGAGCAGAGCCCTCGAAATTAATATTTTGTTCCATTTCTTGAAAGTTGACAAAATCCGCCACAGCTGATTTGCGCATTTTTGAGAAAAGTTCTTGAGAGCTCGGCAAATACATTGAAATATGTACCCAATTGAATCACGTTTCCGAAGATTTCTATTGTCTTTGCAAAAGAAATAGTGCTTTTTTGTGTTGAGTTTATTTTTTCACAGCTGGCAGACATCGTTTACGCTGACACCACAGGAGCGCTTGCTTTGCTATCGCTACTTAGCCCAAATAAGACTACTCGGCTTTGAAAAAAAAATACGCGCTATTCTCTTAGTATCAACATAATACATTGCTACTGATTTGTGATGTTTTAACAGCGAATATGTATTTATCAAACTCAAATAGAGGTTACGTGGAAAACCGTTAACGTCCTTTTTCCCCTTCAAACAATAGCTTTGTTAAGATGTTCACATCCCACTGAACTCTTGTGACTACTATAGCTAAGAATTAGTGTAGCACTGTTAGGGCAACTTTACACGGAGACGTAGCTTTAAACGCTTACGCCATGACACAGTGAAAGCAGACGATCAAAACACGTTTTCGTTTCGTGGTTGGAATTGGTGGCGCCTTCAACCTTTGCTTGCAATACATATATCCTTGAGAAAATTGCCTTGTTTGAGCAAAAAAAAAGATGAATTATCGAACATTGCTGGCTTTAAGTTCAAGTGTTCTGCCGCATAGGTTGGTATTCGAGTACCTTTATTGGACCTGACGTTTTGCCAATACGCCGTCTTCAGAGGCCCAGAAGTGGTTCAAGTTTATACGAATTCACAACCTAGCCCATTAAACATCTCCTCTCCTAGTGCATTCAAATCGTGTTCGCGAGATCATTGTCAGGTCCTCAGTAAAAGATGACACTACCAGGTGCTCTATGAATCGAGAGGAGATGGATTCCTGCTTTAACGTGATCAGCAGCAACGGACCACAGTTACTGAGCTGACGTGGATCACTGGGTCTTACTGGTGGTGTTGCCAAGGCATAACTGATCTACAGTGATCTTGTATCATAGCTCACATAATTATAGGGAAGGCATTAGGTCACTTGCAGATGTCGAATGCTCATTTCTGCCATCCATTTTGCTTTGTAATTTATTTTCGTCCCCAAGTGCACGAAAAGCAGAAACGAGAGCATTGTTTGCCTTGTTGCCAAGCATATTTCACAGAGAATGTATAATTGTTCTTCATGGTGGAGTTAATACTATTTGCCTTTTATATAAGGGATTCCATGTAGATGAAGCCATATTAACTTTACCTTACTTTTTTCGAAGAACTTCTGCCTTTCTGAGGAATAACCTTGTAGTATGTGCATTCTTGCAATTATGGAATTATCACAGAGGCAATGCACACAAAGTCATTTATGTTCGGATGGAGAGATCGAGGCCTCGTGCCCATGAGAACCTCAAACCTGATCTCTAATCGCATAAAGAGTCTACGTGGTCTTGTGAAAATTGTTCAATGCAAAACATGGTGGTTCTCTCAAAAATGAATCAGGCTCCTGTAGAGGACATACAGGTGCAAACAGAAAGGTGATGAGCACCTAACTACATGGGCTACACGCTGTTGGGGCGTATGTCAGAAATTTTCAAGATTTTCGAGCTTTAAAGGCAGCGTCCCTCGAAATCCTCGTCTCCGAGTTGAACGGGTAATATTGGAATACATTGTCAGTGCATCATAAAAGCTCACCGAATACAAAGAACTGCGACTTACCTGACTCACCTGTGAAGAAATCCAAATCGAAGTCGCAAACACTGCGAACACAGCGCCCTCCAATGCACCAGCGCACACCCGCAGCGGTTATCTCGTACAATTGCGAACGCGTTTCGCGTGGCGGGACCTACGAGTGTCAGACGGTGCGGACTCAGTCGTGCGGGAAACCACCACGATTTCGTGCACTTCCCGTACGTTTCGCGTGTTTCATTATTGGATATGAGTTCTAGGTTCCTCAAGACCCCAAAAACCAGCAGACTCTCAAGAACGAAGACTTGAGCGGGTGCTGCCTTCAAATGAATTTGCACGGAGGGTATTCCTCTCATAACTTCGTGCACCGAGACTGGTCCACACTCTCATACAAAGCACGAACTTTGATTTCAACCTGCTCAGATTCGTCCGCTGACGCTCCATTGACCCTTCAAATTCGGCGTTCGATTCCCGCATCAACTCAGTTTGTGTGGTCAAGCGACGCGTGTGCTCGCAACCGTTGACCGTTATCGGTGCCTGACCACATCGACAACCACATGATATCCTGGATTTCTGCAGCGATAAGCTGTGGTTTTTGGGTATCATTGTGGTAGTTTTGTTCGTTCTATCCGGTCAACTAGTTGTGTATCAAAGGCTGATTAGCGGAAGTCACAAATTAATTCAGGGGAGATACAGCCTCAAGCTGAATTCTTTCGTATCACTGCGAGCTTCAACTACAAGGGAACGGACCACGACATTCCATCTTCCGAAAACCTGGCTTTGTTGTAGGCGTTTCAGTCTCACTCCTAGAGCTATCCTTCAGTACGAGAAAATCAGGAAAAAGCGCACTTTGCCGTTGTTTTATACTGCATTCAAAACATTTCTACGCAATTGGTCAAACCCGCGAGGTTACTGGTTTTCCAGTTACTCTATCAAACAAATTCAAGTTGTAGTTTTTTCAGTTGTAGTTTTTGTTGTGACTCATTTTTGCGTGTTGCTTTGTTTTTTTTTTTTTTTTGAAGTTTTTCTTATGCACATGGGCATATGCTTCTGTAATGATAAATGACGATGATGATGAAGTTTCTCTGGGTTTGAGTTCCCATGGCGTTTGGGTGAGACAGGTTGAGCATTTGGCTTACCTTCAGCTTGAGAATGAAGAAAGTGCGGAGCACTATACATAATCTTGGTGAGAATTTCTAGCTTAATTTCTGTCGACAACAGCGCGGATTTTAGTTCTTCTAGCGGAAAACACACCTGATGGTAATTTCGTAAAGATCGTCTCTCGAACATCCTCCACTAGCAATTTTGTAATCCTATGCCGATTCTAGTCACAAACTGAGCATCACATAAGAACATACCTTATACGGGTTAATTTTTGTGTTTCTGTGAAAGAAAAATTATGTTTCTGCACAAGCTTATGTTTTTTTGCGTCTCTGGGAAACAGCTACATATCTAGCTAATTAGAAACAGCTCCCCCGCTACGGATGCAAATGAAGATTCCCTTCCAATCTCAAGCGCGAATGGAAATGGATTAAGATTCGTCACTAACAACCGAGCCTGCTCCAGCATACGCTTGTCACTTGTCTGCATACGCTCTCGATATTTGTAAGAGCTGTGTAGATTCTCTTTGACTATCTTCACCTTGAAGGGAAGCATTAGTCCTCGACAGTACATATGTACATTTTTGTGTATGTACGTATGTGCTCGTTTTACATATAAATGAATCGGCCAAGCAGAAAAGAATGATCAATGCCATTCGGGGGAACTGAAGAAATTAGCGGACGTTTTGAGGAACGAATCAGTGTCATCGTATATTAGGTGCACAACTGAAGGGGAAAACAACCCTTCATTCAAAACCACTAGTGCAGAACTATGCTTCCCCTTTATAACAGCATTCAACCACTAACACCATTCGATTGAATCTGAAAACGCAAATTCTAAGCCATCTGCACTTAGACTCACAGCTCTTTTCTGTCGCTGATTTATTTTGAACGCCATTGTTAGCGAGTAACTTCTACCTACCTATTTCGTTTCCTAGAAGTGCAAGACTGGCGAAACAAAAGGCCATCTAATTTTGACGTCATCTTCAATCCTCCTTAGTCCGAGAGAATCTTCACTTGTTAGTCGCATTCATTCGATGTGAATACGATCATGCAGCTGGGAGACTATTCGTCTTTTCCTCCCCAATTGTTGCATCCATTGCTGCATCACGCGGGCAGTTCCGATTTCACCATGCTTTTTCGTTATCATGCTTTGGGTGACTGCTCATCAATCTACTAACCTAATAAACTGAATAGAGGGCACATGCTTCGAAGGCTTTGTTCATTGTCTTCAATTTGTGATATGCCAACAGCAATAGTTTTCCTCACCACAATTTAAGCTCTCCTGATTCGATATCTGGTTCTCATGGGGTTTTCGAGAACTAGTTTTTACAGAACTGTTGGGAACACCATCCAGACTTGACCTTGATGAATTCCATCGAAAAATCGCTTACTGGGAAAGTTACCGTCACCACTAGAACGTCAGCCAATAAATCAATTCACGACCTCGTGTAAAGCTCAGTCAAAAAATCAGTACACTGAATTAATGCCGCGGTTTATCGGAAGTCGGACTTTCCGACCACTAGAACTGTGTGTATAAATACGAATAAATTTTGTAACGGAGTAATACCACGATTGAATGAATTGAAGCACGGCTTACCTCATAGCTTCAACACAAATATAGATTGCCACGTATGTTGTTCTTCAACGTTTGCTGGCTTATCCTTCAGCATTATTAACAAGTTTTGTGAGCATCGAAAGTTCATTTGATAGAGATTGATCTTTTTTCGTTGCAAACCCGCTCTGGAAACTCGGAATCTAGTAAGAAAAAATTCAGAGTTCACTTTTAATGAGGATTTTTGGCGACGCGGAGCGGACTGATTAGGCCCGCAATTTTTGAGTAATTCAGCGGAAATAACGGTTTTTACAATAAGAATAACGGTTTTCTTACAACGGGTAGAACGGAGATAGAGATAAAAGGATTCTAGGTGGCACTGCCTAACCTTGCTGACAATGGTTGGAGGACGATCACGCAGAACGCACACAAAAGTTCTCTGTTTGTAGGAGCACAGAAGAGAGGCTGCCCGAGAATTTTTTGGATGAGAAGATCAGGTCATACGTTCAAATTCTTCACAGCTGGCTCGTTTCCTAATCTACTTATATGCTTCCGCAGGCTTTGAGTTTCGCAGCATCCTAGTTTTCAGATCACACTCACTCAATGACTGGTGTCTTGTACTTTAGAGGGAAATCTTTTTGTAAGCAAAATGGGTGGAGATTGGCCGTCACGAAGAGAATCAGCCACAGTTTTTTGACTCTTTTCGTACAAAACCGTGAGCGCCTTTGGGCCTGAGCATACATCAAGCGGAGCGACTTGGTTGCCGCTACTAGGTTTTGCACGAGCGATCCACTCGCGGTGACTGGATTGCATGCTAGGGCATACTTCATTTAATGATTGGCGACTGCATTGGATCATTCACTGGTCTCACCCCATAGAATTTCTATATTTAATGCAATTACATTTGTGTCCCATACCTAGCGGCCACAATCTGTGATAAAAGCCTTTCTACGTCGGATTTCTGGCTTCCCGTTGATTTTGGAAGACTACTTTAGATTTTGGAAGACTACTTTAGTTTCAAACTGTTTCTAATTCTCTATTTGACCTACTCGGGATACTTATTTTAGCATTTCATGAGATTTTGGTAAAACAACCAAAATTCTACGCTGGGGCTCAAGGAGACTCGCCAGGCGTTGTTGACTGACTTGACCCGCCAGGCGTTGATGACTCCGCTCCCGGACCAAGCATCCACCCCTCCGTGAATTCCTTGGGCCATGTGAAGTGGCACGGACAAAGCATCGCCAAGGAAGGCCACCAGGCGTCGATTTTTTGGCCACAGCAACCATGATTTGTTAAGTCCGTAATAGTGTAACCTCCTGCGCAGCCCCTCTCGCATAATGACGACCGGAACGCTAGGGGCAGGGGGTGCGATCAAAATTGGCTGCTTGTCTACGGATTGCTGGTGAAAATCACATGGAATGATCACGTCAAAGAGCGATGCTTGCAAGTTGATTCACATGGCGAACAAATCGCTGTCGCTACAAGTATGCTCAACCGTTCTAGAATAAGCACACCTTACGCCTCAAGAATTATCTAACAAAGCAAGCAGCAGAGCATTCCTCAAAGATTTTGTGGACTCTGCACACAAAACTTCCATAACCTTATGCTCTTTTGAAATTATGTTAAAGGTCATCTGCTCCAAATTGAAGACCTCCTGCAGAACTCGGTTTTGGTTCTAAAATATTTAAGGACTTTCTCAAGCAGAGAAAATATCAGGACAAAGCGTTATAGTTTGGCGGAGAAGTAATTAAGCTAACGCTGTGCAATAACTTATGTCTCAGTTTGTGTAGTAGATCAACAGCTTGTTCGTCTGTCTGTATGGTTTTCGAAGAAAACTTTTCATTGCCCGGAAATTCCGACATATTAGGATATACTTCGCTTATTATGCAACGTCAGACTTCGTATGGTACTTTTGTAATGTGATAATGTACTCAATGTATTAGTGCTACCCCACGTGCAATTCGTAGACTGTCGTCTTTTTCTTATCTAGATATTCAGTCAGAAGGTCCCAACTCTCTGCTTTTGTTTCGCTAACAGTCTCCCAGCTACTATGCCACTAACAGTATTTGTTTTCAGCTTTCTTCATTTTCGTAAATCTAGGGTGAAAGTCTGCTCATGTTAGCATGAGCGAGAAGGAGCCTGAGTGTCCTGATGCAGTAGCATTCATCACATTTGTTCCCCAGTACGTCTCCATGTCCACACATATTCTAATATGCTTCATTGCCTTTGTGAGTAACTGCATTTTCGTCCGCCTTTGTTTGAAGCAGCTGCATTTCCACTTCAATTGTCGGGTGAGTACATCATTGACGTCGTGTAATCCATTACCGCTAAGAACTGAGAAAAATCCTTTAGATTCTTATCCTGACCCTCGTTTCGCTGAATGTTGTACACTCAGTAGTATATGCCTCAATGCTCGTAAGTTCAAACGGTTTTATATTTATTTTCCTGACATTCTCGGCTATTGAGGGCTGTTATGTCAACACGACCAATTACTTTGTTGATTCTACAGCCGAACAGCGATGTTAAATGGAAACATTTTTCCTGAGAAATTCACTGATAATAAAACCAAATGATCTGCTACAGTCTGCCTTACAGAATCTGCATTTCCAGACAGTTCATCTTATAAAAATGTCCATCGTCGATGAAAATCCTTGCGACGTCATGGTGGATGGCAGCTTCTGCTTTTCTTTGCGTCTTATAACCTCTGCCTGTTATATAGGTCATACAACAGTACTTTTTGGTTTGCTACTTGAACGCTTCTTAGCTACACGATTCGTGGCTACCTATGAACGTAGCTCCAACAGCGCAGGATACCTTATTGCTTGTTGTTCGGTAAGTAAAAAATGTGGTGGTGTAGTGACTATTGTTAAACATATATTGTTTTCTATCAGCTTCTCTCGGCCTTCCTTCTTAGCTATTTCAAAATGCGTCTCTTCCGTATGGATCGAAGGAGTGCCTACTGCTCATCGGTCACCGCAGAAACAGACACGGATGTGTTTATTACACATGGGCTGCTACTCGTTTTACTTATCATTACATTAGTAATTTTTGGCTTTATATTTTCCCAGAACAGAAGAGTGACGAGTAGGTAAGTGCAATATGGATGGACGTAAAAGTCTTCATTGAAAAAGAAAATACCCGCTATGTAGCTCTCAAGTCAATAGTGTTGAGTATTCACCCTAACCATTAACAGTAGTGGAATCTCTGTGGTCTTTCGTTTTCAATCGAACCCTGTCAGTAAGAGTGAGGTCATAAATTCTTTCGATGCAAAAGCGAAGACACGACATAGAACATACAGGGTGTTTCAAAAGTCTCTGGACAAGCGCGATCGCTCGCTAGTATACGAAGGGGAACCTGGAAAAACTAGTGGCTATTTTCTGTTTATAAACTATTTGTGAGCATGAATGATATTCCTGATTCTAAGGTTACCTCCTGTCGTGGGAACACAGACTTCGGAAAGTCTAAGTAAGACATGGAATCTGGCTCGCAGGTAGTGGAGGTCGTTTCCCCATCACTTTTTTTGCCTATTTGCGAAAAGACTACAACATCGTGTGGGAGTGGAAGCCCTCTACCATGGAACCTCAAAAGTCTTTATATCTTCAAAATACTCGGAAATTAGGTTCGCTTTTGGCAGTGGTCAACATTTTTGTAAGCATACACCGAAATTGCAATACATCAGCTACATTTGCTTGATTGAGAGCAATTTAACCGCTGTTTTCTAGTGTGGACTTGTTAATTTGCTTTTTCTCAATACATCAAAACTGCCTCGTAAAGTGAGTATAGTCATCTGCCGCAAGGGTGGGGATAAACAATCGCCTGTTGAGGTCCTGCATCTATCCTGGAAAACACTAAGGCCTTTTTAGCGCTATACGAAAAGCTGTACTGTCTTCGTCAACTTTGGAGAAGGCTCGAGATGAATTTAACTTCATCAGTGTGAACGCTGGGCCATCTCACCTACACTTTTCCAAGCCTAAGTCGCTGCCATTGAAAAAAAAATTTTGGAATCAAACCTATTATTAATAATGTTAATTACTGAACTGCTGACATGTAGCAACTACCGATTTTCCCAGTTTTTTCTTCCACATGCTCTGAAAATCGATTATGCTTATCCAGAGACTTTTGCTGCATCCTGTATGCACGTCAAAAGAGTCAGGGTCAGCATTACTGGCAATCTAATTGCTTCAACCTTGCAATGCTAGGGACCGCAAACTGCTGTGTCATAATACCGGGCTAATCGGCCTTAACACAAAGTTTAAACAGAAATTATATGGAGATACCGAGCTTTCGATGTTTATTCCAGGATCACTCGCAACGTCAGCGAAAAATACCAAGCGATTGAAAATTTACGGGCACTACGAATTCTGGCTCCACTGCTCATTTTTCACTTTATTTGCTACCCATCCTATTTCGTAGTAAGCATCACTACTCACTCGTTGAAACACATAACTGGAGATTTATATTTTCGGGTTGTGTATTCTGCCGTATATGTGAGTTTCAAAACGGACTTCGGTAGGCTGGTCGACTGTCATCTACGTGTTTTAGTGTCCTTCTTATTATTGTGTCCTATCACCGCTGATTCTTCTATATATTATAAGAAGGAGAAAGGCAACCAACAAGCAGACGATACCTACCCCTGGCCATGGAAAACCTCAGCGAGAAGATGATGTGTATTTTCAGAATTACCGCACCATGTGGTGATGGTCAAAATTTTTCTTAATGATCCCATTTTAAGCATGTAACTAACTTAATTTTATTTTGACTTTTTACAACGGTTTATAATGTAATAAATTTCTAAGCTTGCATTTCGATGGAGAAAAACACAAACAGGCTATCTAAAAGTAATGCACTCCACTCTTCCAACAACAAAGGGTCGCCCAACAGCTATTTTCGATAACGTTGCGTACAGTCGCGGTCATTAAGATATGATTAGCGGCATTTCGCCAAGATGATTTTTGCTCTAACTCACCTCTGGAGTGAGCTATCCAGATGAAATCTGGATATGTATTGAAGCTTTATGGGTGCTTCCTAACAGCAGCTTATTTGGACAAAACTCAATCCTTGTGGCTTTATTAAGCAGAAATGTCAATTTCCTCAGCTTCCTTGGACTTCGTCCAGTATCTTCACTACCACCTTCTGAGAAAAATGAAGAGTTGATACAGATGAGGAACATACTAGGTTGTGTACAAACAAACTGCGTTTTTCGAGCATCAGTCTTATTTCGCTGTTTGACTGTGTAATGTTCATTCAATGTATGCATTGTTGTTTATTATTTTGAAGCTTATCAAATGTTCATTCGTTTTTTGATTTTGATTTATTTCTAATCTCATTCTTGGTAAATTCCTGGCCGAATGTCTGAGATGCTCTCCCAGGACAGATTCATATCATTCCGTTTCATGAGTTCAAAGTTGGACGGAAGGCAGTGGCGGCATATGAAAATATTGTGAAAGCATGGGAAGCAGATGTCATTTCAATTCGCATTATTCAACCCTGGTTTGAGAAATCCCCACAAGGGGGAATCAGCCTCAAAGATTAACCAGGGCAAGGTTAAATTCGTGAACTCGACGACAGCATCCCGAAGTCACCGGTGTAGTTGGACTACGGAAGACTTCTTGTTTAGCGGAAGAATTTTAATATTCAACCGTCATCTGGCATCTGGAAAAATTTATAAAGCTAGTCAGTGGATGCCCCATGAATTTAACGCCGAACAGAGACTCAGCACTATCAGGTCTCATCGGAGCTGCATTGCGGAATAAGAACGAGCTTTTCCTTGAATAGTTCGTGGCCTGCGATAATGGGTTCTGTACAATAACTGCAGACATTCCTCGCAATGGTCGAATAAAGATGAGCCCAAAAACTTTCTTCGAAGCAGAAGCTGCACGAAAGAAACTGCTACTCGGATTTTTGCAGGAATTTTACGTCAGGAGTCCTTGAACCCGAGTGAAATTGTCAACGTGGATAACTCATCAATTCGACAAAATGCATGAAAAACAGGCGCGTGCTAGGCCAGCAGTGGTCAACAGATAAGGTCTGATCCTATTTTGCCATGATGCCAGACATCACGTTTCACGAAAAACGCTCCAGAAGTTGAACGATCTTTGCTATGGAATGCTGCCTTATCTGGCATACTCATCAGATCTGTGACAAACGGATTAGCATTTTTTCAAACCTTTCGACCGCTTCATCTAGGGCAGGGTGTTCAAGAATAAGACAGGTGCTGAAAATGCATCCAACCAATTAATTTCGTCCAAATGTTCGAATTTCTACCACAAGGGTATTTTTGGAATTCTGAAAGGTTGGTCGAAATATGACGATTCTGAGTGCGCTTATATTATTTGGCACTTCGTTTGAGCTGACTTATGAATGTTAGAATTTAAGCGTCAAAAAAAGGAATTTATTTGTACACAACCCAATAATTGGCTATTTTTTTTTTTTGAAGATGTCATTTCTGCACTGTCCTTTGCTGCTAAAATTCGAGCACCAAAACAAGTGGTCAAATTTACTGAAAAATCTCTTTTCTTGTATCTAAAGAATGTTGACAGCGTTACAGTTCCTAGGATATCATAGGAATATCCTCCGTCGAAACCGTTGCCTTTTGCTCGAGATTATTGAGAACTCCTTTTTCTCAATTTTTTGAATTTTTGACAATCCTGCTTTCTATGTAAGAAGAAGAACTACAGAACACGACAATTATTGCAAAATACTGACTCGAAATAAGATTTAGAATAACTCTTCTGCGAAACGAAATGAGGCGCTACCATCTCGTTGACTAAAGTAGTGAATTTGGACGCCATAGCTCTGTTTGAAGGCGGCATCACAAAGAAAGAATACTTTGACTCTCATCATATCCTAAAATTTCTGCCGAACAGCTCAATCCCAAGTTAGGTTATAATGAAAAGTTCTACCTTCAACATGCCATATCTAATTGACCGCAGCTGTCAGAAACAGAGACTAGCATAAAAATAGCTTGTTCTCTCGATTCTACCTTATTTTACACACGAACTTGGCTGCAAACATCCGTACTCCACTTTATCCTTAACTTTTTCAAAGACACTTTCTATATCTCAAAAAGCCAATACGACATAGAACAGGTACAGCTTCCTGAGTCACAATGATGGCATAAACTGCTTGATTATGTCCCTGAGTTGTTTATGTTGTTTGTTGGTAGCAATCGAATAGGAAAGGTACAGGTTATGAAGATTTTCTCCCTAATACGTAGTTGCACTGACTCTCTGGGTTACTGCATACATGATAGAAAAAGGTGAGTTCAGGTGGTATTTTGCAGTTATATGGCTGTGATCTCATCACTTCTCAAGATCCTCACACCAATACATGCAATTGTTCGAGTCCATACCAAGGCGGACTCAGATGAGCCTCTTTGATTTGGTAGGAACCCCAGGTGATGGCATTGGAGGGGGGAGGGGGGAGGTGGGGATCTATCAACGCCCACTGCATGCCGCAGTGCAAAGTTGAATTCACATTTCCCCTACTTCTGTTGGCAACGCAAATTACTGTGCTCTTACGTGTTTGTTCGTTTCTAGCCCCGAAATCGGCATGTGGTTAACTAAACAACATAATTGGAAAACTTACATAGTCGACGACCCTTCGTCTCACGTCGGGATTCTTTTATGACTAATGAGAAATAATGCATGGCCATAATCCACCGTGGTTGAGAAAAAAAAACTATTCGTCTTATTATTCCCATTATAATTCACTGCATGACATTTTAGAAAAAATTTGGGAGTGCATAAGCGTGCATAAATAGCTCCGCCAGAGTTTGGACGTGCTAGAAAAGTGACATCCTTCATCTTGTTGGCTTCATTTAACCCATTGACGACCGTGCGCATTTTTGCGTGTCTGGCGCGTGGGACCAGTGCCCTTTCAAGAGTGCGGCGCCCTCCGAGTTCCACACTGTTACGATAAGAGAATTGGGAATAAAACAGATCTTTCTGCAAAAATAATCTGAAATCTAGTTCTAGAAGATTGACCGTATCACTCGACCGGAAAAGGAGAAAACCTAAAAGCTTTTTTGTTTTCATTAGGGCCGAAAGAAGTTTTAAAAGGTGTTTTTAGTGCTGTGAGGGAGTGTCCAGAGACTATACAAGTTCCTGTGGCTCTGGCCTGACTAACAAGGAAGTGCAGGATGTAACGAACGTATTTCTATGTAGGAAATATGGCTTTTGCACAGAGTATTTCCATCCACTGCAGAAGGGATGTAAAGCAATTTTCCTCGACTTCAAAATTCCATCCTTTTCATGATGTTTGTCGCAAGAAAGAAGGAATCCTTCTTGAAGTACACTTGTTTGAGACCTTCTTAGAATGTACTGTAACCATTCCATATGGAAATTCTGCAAAATGGTTCGAAAATAAGGTCCAGCACTTGTTAAGAAGGGTGTGTCTCACCGGTGAGCCGCGCGATCCCACGCGACCAAAAAAGCGCGGCTCACCGGTGAGCCACGCGGTCGTCAATGGGTTAAATATTCTTCTAAGAACGTTGAGAGATTGAGTGGGTATATCGTAATAATCTCTTGCCAAACTTTTCTAAGCAAACTGTGGCAAATATGGCTGTATCGAAACCAAATATTGAGATCTCACCGCGCATTTCAAGCCGGCAGTACTTCCGCTGCAACCTGTTGAAAACGCGTAAATAGGTATTTGCTGCTCAACAGTACTTATTAGCATACTAACAATTCCTGTGGTAAAATCTTCTTATTTTCAATAAAAGAAAGACATATCTCAATCTAAGTAGCGACCTTTCCAGAAGAGTGAGCCAGCGTAAGATGAATTCACATGTGCGCAGATACCTCATACCTAAGAGGAGGGCAGCCTCGTTTGCAATAACAATAATTTGAGACATCAGGCTTCATTAACTGTTAACCATGTTTGGCCCGGGAATGCAGCTACTACTGACTAACTACGAATGGTCATATAGGGCACGTAACAATCAAGTTCCTTCTACTGTCGTCAGTCGTAGTATGTACAGGTTGTCCTGAAATTTGTGTCAAGTACAAACTCTTTCGAGATTACACAAAGCAAGTTTCAAAATGCTCTTCGCAATATCAAGGTTTTGGAGATATTGCGCTGTAATAATGGCTGTAAACGCTTGCTAGTATGCATACAAGTACTCGGTTGGTCTTGGAGATAGAACGAGGACTTCAAGTAAAATGGCAGAGGGGATGATTGATGCTGCGAGCTGCAATTAATTCCGTAAGTTCATTCGTAGAGAAATCATAACTAATCTTTGTTGATCACTTCTACCTGAGAACGTTGCAGGGGATCCGTGACCGCCTGTAGGGGATAGTTGAATGACCCTAACTCTAAGCTGCATCGCGCCAAGAAAGTTAATGATTTTCTTCATATGTGTTGGAGTTATTGAAGTACAGATCATTCAACATCATTCTGGGACACCCTGTAGTAGATCGACCTTGACAGTGTCGCAGGAAATAGCCAGAAGTTTTTGAAGGCAGTTTCCTTTTTCGTTTCCGTGCACCGGCAGGTAGTAGTTTCTGGATCTCCTCGATACGCTGAATCCATCTGCACAGATATGTTACAGAACGATCTTTGAACTCGTTTTAAACCCTTTTTTGGAGCGCTATCAGGAACAGCTTGCCGAACCTACCTTCAAGAATTTTGCATTAATTTATTTTCGATAGCTTATTACAATTCTCCTGGGAATGCATTTTAGTCTTTTATTGCTGAAATTACCATTTTTATTATTTCCGTCCTCGGTCTCCCAAAATGTCATTGGCTTGTAGCTGTGCCTGCATCAACTATCTCGCAAGGCGAGTATTCTATCCAGATCATGCTTCAGCAGACTCAGTGTCTGCGTGATTTATGCGATGGAGTGTATTCATCAGGTGCACACAAACTGCTCGCATGAATACTTTTATAATTATTTTGGTCTAAGAAGTACAAAGAGGAAGCTGCTCACATGGACTAATGCATTTCTTCAATACCTACTCTGATATTTGTGCAGAGCGAAAGCAGCCCGAACGGCGTAATGGTTCGAGTAGAAACCCTAGCAGCAACGGTTCCCAGTTGCTGCCATCCCTCAGCAGCTGCTGCTAAAGGGGCAAAAACTTGAGCAACATTCGATGGGAGAGTGGCAGCAACAAGGAACACTTGCTGCTCGACTCATTACGCCGTTCGGGCTGTGTTCGTGCTGCACAGTTATCAGAGTATTTACGATTACTATATACGGGGTTCGTAGCAAATCTTCGTGTGGTACATTTTCACGAACGTGTTAAATCTTTTTTAGGCTCGCAAGGTAATAACACTATTTCCTTTGTTACTGCATGATCGTGAATATCCCGTGCATTTAATAGAAATTTATTTATACGGTATGTATTCTGCTCATGCTTATTACCCATATCTGATTGGATGCTATTTGGTTATACTTATTATATATTATATTATCAATCATCTAATTTCTCCTCGAGTAGTTGTCCTGATTTCCTTTTTGTTCAATCGAGCAAGACGACTTGTTCCATAGATCTTTGCCACGTGGCAGTGTGATTGTATAGTTTTCCCAATCAAATGAAAAGTCTCCGATTATGTTGAGCACATTTGCGAATTGGCACTTCCCAGCTATCAACAACTATGAATTATTAAATAATAGTGATTTAATAATTGAAGCTATTAATTATTAAATCAAACAAACTATTTAGGGGGGGGGGGGGGAACCCATGTTACATTTTTATAGCTGTCCGAGTAAATTGCAGTTTTTGTTCGGAGATATACTGCAATTTCTCGTCAATTCGTAGTTTTCCCTTGATGTACTTGGTTTTTTGAAATCAGTTGTATTCGATAGTACTACGCACACCCGCGAGTAAGCTCTTTCCATCTGCCAATTCAAACTATGAGTAAGCAGGAGAAACCCACTTTAGTTTGCTATAACTGGACGAGTCAATTGTAATTTTAGTTTAGATTATCTACTGCAATTTTCAGTCAATTCATTGTGTTTCTCTCGATGAATTACGCCGTTCACAGAGCCTTTGCTTCAGAAACATCCGGAAATTTTTTCTTCATGCTGTCCCATTGAACGTATTTAACTCTTCAAACGTTTTGATGGTGTCTTCTTTTTGAATGTGATAGGAGAATGAAGAGACAGTAGCGTTCTACATCCCTTGGCGATGTAGTATACGCTCGTCCAATTTCTTTCGCTCTCCTTGGCTTCTGATACAAGCATTCCTTCTCTTACGTCTACGCTTACGTGGTTAGTTACGGAGCGAGGAGAATGTAAGCACATTTCTTTGCTTAAATGCATTGCATGATGGATAAGAGAAACAGTATAAAATAACGAAGTTGTAGGGAAAGTTCTCACGGCTTTCAAAAGTGCGAATTCTTCAAACCCACGCTGCTTTGCTGCACCCTGTCTTTCGTACATATAAGGAGGTCAACTATGTGCAAGTTTGTTATTATCATTGCCTCTAAATTCCTGCGCAATCCTTTCCGGAAATATGGAACTTTTAAAGCAGAACATTTGCGACGTTTTAGTATATGACTTCGAATCTGGTGAAGCAGCAGCCACATTCAGTCGCCGCATTAATGCTATATTTGGGCACGATATAGCATCCTTACGCATGCCCAAGATTGATCCGAACACCTTCGTGCCGGCGTTTTCAACCTTAATATTTCGACTTTGCCGGGACGTGCATGAGGATCGATTGCGACAGCTGGTGGATTCGGATCAACAGCAAACTACGCGTAAAAGGTCGCAAGTCTCGATTCACTTTCCCAACATTGCCGATCACCTCCATCACTTGGGCGAGGTAGAAAAATTATCACAGTGAGTTATCATGATCTGAGCGGTTGCGATCTCCAGCGATGTGCAGAGGTGGCTACTGAATTGTCCTCGTAAAGGAACCTTGAAAACTGGCTGGAGTCCACCTTTACAGGAGAGGAGAAGTGGTGTATGTACGTGAACACCAAGCACCGCCGACACTGATTGACGAAGATGAGCAGCCTGGGCCGCAGCCCAAGACAGGTGATCACCCTTTGAAGGTTATCGTCACTCCTTGATGTGAGTACAAAGGCATCATCCACTATATACTACTGCCATGCGACACCGCCCTCGCGATAGACCTGTGCTATCACAAATCGGATAGATTGGTCGCAAAAATCGCAGAAAAGCGTCCGAATCACAGCACGGTACAATTCCCTAACTATAATGCTCGTTCTCACACTCCAAGTGTGACTTGCCGGAAGCTATTCGACTTTGGATGGAAAGTGCTGGCTTGCCCAGTCTACAGCCCTTACCTTGCGGTGAAAGATGGTCACCTCCTCCTGTCCCTCTTTGACGCCACGCAAGGTAAAGTGTTCGATAGTCAGATCAGGTGTTCAGGGGAGATATACTTTTACACATGCCCTGGACTTGAGCAAACGAAGGAGTTTACATCTCTCTAGCCTCGTGACTAACCAACCGTGGATAGTCATGAAAGAAGGTAAGCTTGTAGCAAGAGATTCAGTTGCGTCGACGACAGCGGCTAATGTCGACAGGGACGGCGTGCGAAAAAAAAACGCATGAGCATCATGTGCTCTTCTCAATTAGGCGTAAAGAATGTTAATGCATCGTGTTTCCTCAGCAATTTTTCTCTGTCTGTCACATTATCCCGTTCACAGGCACGGAAAAAGCAAAAACATGAGCGTTATTTGTTTTTGCACACATTGAGCTGTTTAACAGGAGAATGTTAAGGCAATCTTCTTAGCGGGCAAATATCCGCAGGAAAGTAGGCTTAATTAACGTTTCTTTTTTCTTTAAATTTTTCGATTACTTCTGTCGTCACCGAGAAAAGACCGCGTATTATTTTTGCGTGTAGTTCAAAACGCTCTCCCCCATATCAGTGTTTTGCCGTAACCACGCAGTAGAACTGCATTTGCATATAATCGCAAAAACAACTTATACTTATGGGGAAAGCTTAATCTTTGAGACCAACTGACTTGCAAGCGATATAGGGCTTTTCGTAGTGGGCGACCACTGTATGAAGGTTCAGATGACGTAAAGGTATAATCCAGTACATAAAGAGTGGACCGTTACCATTACTCCATTGTGATTTATGTTCGTGATTTGTCAAACGAGCAAAATAATGCCTCATTACGTTTGTGCAAATGTTCTGGGTGGTTGCGTCTAATTTCTCAAAACACCATAGACCGGCTCAAAATCAATCTCTCTGTGCAAATAAAAAAAAGCAGTTGGTTTTGAATGTCTCTTCACTAAAAGTTCTAGAGCCGATGTGAAGAACAAAAAACTTGATAAGGTAGGGTTATTTTGGTGACAGAACAGAGGAGCACATGGAATGATTAAGAAGTACAGAGCCTAAATGACCAAATTTTTTACACGATTGATGCTGCAATATAGTGTCGATCATTGTCTGTTT
>KN726360.1:6519-18423 GCA_000816745.1 Ancylostoma duodenale
TAGTTTCAGATGCGATCTGAAACTAGTTTCCCAAAAGCTGGTTAAATAGTTGTTGCAGAGGTTCTGAGGAATTAACAAGAAATATGCATGGAGAGTACTCATCCACGTATCCCCAACAGCAAATTCGTTGCACCAAAGCTGACATATGGAATAGGTACTGACATCCCGAGCGAATACAAAGAAAATGTTTTGGACTCCATTGCCTGCGGTATCGCAGAGAACGAAAAAAAACTTTAAGAAATTGAAGCCAAGATTTTTGGGAAATTTTGATTGCTTCGTGACTCCTAACTCCACCCGACATCCCTAAGACATACAACACAAAAGAGCTTGCGTTGTTCTATAAGCATGTATCCATACCTGGATGTCATACTATGTTCAAAGAAAACTACATGCTTCTGAAAAACTAGCGCCATCTTCTGCACCAACCTGATGATGTTGCCGACAACGGCATTTTCCCATGGGCCAGCTGAAGTGAAGAGATCCCATTTGATGAGGAGTCTGACGATTATAGGGCGCGTGTGGCGCAGTGGTAAGAGGCTCGCTGCGCACGTACACGATCGATGGTTCGATCCCGCCCGAGGCCAACCAAGCCTTCCATCTCTTCGGGGTCGGTAAATTGGTACCAGAGGAGTCTAGGAGGATGAAGCACTGACTTGGTACATCGGATACCCCCCGCAAGTCACTGTACAGGGCACATACGCATTCAATGCCTCTACGATATCATGATGAAGTCGAATGCGTGGCGCATCCCTCGTGACGGGATTGATTAACGCCGACCGCTTTATCCTTTATCCTGACGATTATATGGTCAATTTCGTTATAGTACTCTCCAGCTGGCGACGCGTATGTCGTGCGTGGGAAGGTTGGTTCCTGAAATTGTGAGTTACCATGGATTGTCGTAATGATAAACTCAGAGCGCTCCGTGCTTGTTCCCCCGTAGGCCAAGGGTGCTGATGTGAAGTTCTTCAGGCGCACTCCAAAGGACAATTTTTTTCGTTAAGGCTGCTAACGATGACCCTAAAGAATGCATTGCCTTCTCTGTAGAACATCTGCAAGACCAGACAGAAGGCGTCCATCTCCTCTCTCTCTCTCTCTCGGAAGAAAAGAAGCGTCAACTCATCTTTTTATCTAAGTAAAAATTCTGAGAGCTGTTAGTAGGAAACCAAAGAGATGAATCGTGGTGATGAAGGCGAAAAACCGAATATTTCAATTAAACTGTTAGGACATTCGATTAGTTAGATTCCGAGTTATTTGAATATCAATTAGAATAATAACTGGGTTGTTACCTAAGAATCCGGCACTCTTCCTTTTTTGCATAGAAACATTGACGCTTTGTCGAGTTTTTCGCATCGAAACCTTTTTTGTTACCTACTGTCGAGTTTTTCGCATCGAAACCTCTTTTGTTACCTACTTCTTGAAAAGGCTTGCGGAAAATCACGCCAAGATTAGTTCTAAAAACTAGAGGACTATCTACGAATCTAGTAACGCAAACTTGGAAATGAAGTCGAGCAGAGGTCGACCGAAGGATTTTAACGATAAAATTTGCCTTCCAGAACAGGACAGAAATAAAGTTTATAGTTCGAAAACAGGCAAAGGATTTCGACGTTCCCCAATTGACCACTGCTTAGCGCTCAAAAAGCATGGGGAGTTGTACAACTTGGCCACTTGAACTTTCAGTTAGCTGTGCTTTAACAATGAAGGCGCAAGATTTTGAACATTTTCCAAACTCTTCCATAAAACGCCGAATACTTATGCACAAACCAATTATGTATACACCAAGTGGAAGGCTTTGTATTAACCTATCATACCATCGATAAGTTAGAAATTGTTAATGAACATCAAGCTTTTTATTGGATGCGGCTGCATGTGTATCTGCGCAAGAGTGCCCGGCCCAATCAGTAAAATTCAGCTGCGTCACAATATTTGCGGTTTTAAGATAAGTGCCAGGAGTACACAGTAAATTTCGATTCTTACCTCAGTTGACGGGAGTTCTAGTCCACTTTTGGTGTGCATTAGCATGTAGTTGATGTTTAGAACATTATAAAAACAAATGAGGTCGAGCTGTGATTACAAGATCATATTAAAGGGAAGGTACGTTAGTGAACATGTTCGCAGCTGCGAGAGGAACGCGCACTAATTCGGGCTGAGGCCGGAGTTATTCCCCACATCCATCTGGCCAGGCACGGGGACAGCATCCCGTTCTCACGGAATTTTCGCGCATTCCATTTCATCATTGGATATCAGCTCTATCTACGTACCTCGAAACCACGGAAAATGACGAGATGAGGAAGATTCCCGTGAGTGCCGCTTCAAAGTTTATGCAGAGCATGAAGAATGCGAGCGGTGCCGATATGCGAATACGACTGCGCCAATGTACAGATGTAAGTTACGTAGGATCCAGGATTTTGGTAGCGTAAACCAGATAAGCTATTGGCCAGTTGTCAACACTCATATTAAAACGAGTAGAAAAATATAATCAATTTCCAGCGATAACTTGGAATAGCTTGATCTGGATGTTGAATCAGGACACCCTCAAGCTCCAAAGATCGATTTGGTATTTTTGCTGCTCACTTCCTTCGGAAGAGTCCTAGCGTTATATTTCATCTGTCCGAATGTGAGCAGTCTAAGCCGGTGATCTCAGCTGGACGGAAAGACTGATATACATAGTATCATTGGAGAGCGAAAACATGCCACGTGCAACCGACCCTGTTTCTTCACAACGTCCTGAACACCGAAATACTCTTCAAAGAACTCCATATAAGTTGTAGCCCCTTTCAGTCCGTACGCTCTCTTTTCCTTAGTCTTCGGAGTTGACCACACACGAAACTGAAGAACACTGATAAAAATATACCGTTAGAATCCCCAATGCAACTGGATATATGTTGCTCAAAACCTCACCCTAACTCCTCTCTTTGTGAACGACTCCTCGTATTCGTATTCAGACACGAATAAGGCGAGGAGATAGGAAGCAAGGATTGGTGTGGGGTGAAATCGAGACACCTTCCACTTCCCGTTCGGCTCGCTAAAAACGTATTTGTTCAGAAAACATTAAAAACCAATTCAATCTCATTCCAATACTCGTTCAAAATTTAGTAGACAGATCACGTCCTTGAATTATTTAGGAAAGAATGTGCTTGTGTTGCTCTCCTTGTTTAACAGAGCGCTCAGAAGATTGTATGAGGTTTTGTATGAGGTCAAGCGGCTTTCTCAGACGCTTACAAAACAACGTTGCTGCTATAGAAAATGTAAGACTCTGATTGAAAATATGGCTTCTTTTTTAGATGCCTCCGTGCAGTCACTTTCAGGAATCGTCTCATGTACAGTCCGTTTCCTTCATGGAATGGGTAATTTTCTCTTTCTTCCTTTCCCTCTGATTTTCTCTAATTTTTTTAAATAACGTCGAATATTCGCCTTGTTAAAGATTCACTGCGGAGCTCCCACCACATAGCTGGTGTGAACAAAAACAACGTGGCACTAATTACGACGAAGTTTCCAAAGTAGCATATGAGTTTTCAAATTTGCATATTTGCGTGGACTAGAGTGCTGGAATATGAGCAGATGTGGGGAAACTTTTGCGGTTAACGGTCGTTGTTTAATATGCCATAGGCATTAGTATGTGTGTGTGGTGTGCTGTGGTGCGGTGTGGTGTGGTGTGGTGTGGTGTGGTGTGGTGTGTGTGTGTGTGTGTGTGTGAAACGAAATTTGGTGGCAGTGATGGTGATAATGAGATTATTTAAAAGGGAAGACTGTCATGGTGAGGTTCAAGGAATAAAGTGCTGTGATGGTTGAGAAGAGCAGAGCGGCGGGTCCAGTGATGCGAATGGAGTTTACCTGCACTGGCTAGTAGCGAAATCTTCCTGCGAATGCAGGTCAGTGGCTGTGATAAGGGTGCACAGTCGTGGGAAAACAGTCAAACGAGTCAAACAGTCAACATAGCTACAGGCAAGACAACTCTTGCATGAGAGGTGCGCCAGTACAGGCTTTGGTTTGCCTATATGACCCAGACGCGCGTTACCTCCTTTCGTATTCTCTATCCATTTCAATTGTGTCCAAGTCCACCAGTCCCCCTCCCTCTTTCTAGGGCTTCAAAGAGAAGGCTTGTGGAAGAGCGTTGGCCCTAGGGCATTCAGTTTTAGAATTTTGGAGGAATTTATGAATTCCAGGCAGCATGCCGTGCAGA
The DNA here is from genome assembly GCA_000816745.1 of Ancylostoma duodenale. Classification (NCBI taxonomy): domain Eukaryota; kingdom Metazoa; phylum Nematoda; class Chromadorea; order Rhabditida; family Ancylostomatidae; genus Ancylostoma; species Ancylostoma duodenale. The sequence continues at coordinate 10,700 of KN726360.1, forward strand.
GGTCGCAAACGCGGACGTCTCGCGTGTGCTTCAGCTGTTTGAGAAATGCGACTCCCTCAACCCTCATCATATAGACGCACACGGCCGTATGCATATATCTATTGGCTGTTGGCCTAAATCCTCTCGTTTTTTTTTGTTGTGATTTTTTTTCCATAACATTGCCGTCGTTCGCCGGAGTGGTCCAAAAAACTTTCCTTTAGCTACATTTATAGTGCATCGGAGTCCGATCCGGTCGTATAACAAAAGATACGTATTGATCCGAAGATCAATACGTGTCATACGCAATCCGAGCGGATCGTACTCCGATGCACTATAAATATAGCCTTAGCCTCCAAACTACCATCAGAAATATGGACCCGTAGTAAAGTGTCATGACGGTGGAATGGACTCCGAAACTCATCACCTTGCTTTAGGCGATGATTGCATGCCAGCTCAAATCCATGGACTAAAGTATAGTATAGATCGTTGCCAGCCACGCCACTGCTAGAGCACGCATTTGCGAACAGAGGTGATCATCGCCCTTTTAGGAGCTGATCGCATCCTCATGCTGTGTAAATAGTGCGAGAGGCGAGTATACGCAGAATTACCTACCCCGCCCGTCTCACTCTGCATCTACTCACCTCTCCCACTCTTTCTACAGCATGAGAGGCTTCTATGGCCGAGAATTTGGAAACTGGCCACTGGATCATTCCGGAGAATGAGCTTGCTGAGGGTGCGGCATCACTTCCAACACGGCAGTACTTGTTGTGTCAATAGTGGCTACTGCTGAGAAGTTTATTATAATGTGCAATCTTAACTTTTCAAGTCCGCTTTTAGTAGCTTCCTATCGCCCGCTCCGATATCAGATTTGGCCTTCGAATTTGATGATTTTGACCGTTTTTTAAAGATTTCAAGCACATCAATGGAATTAGCTCGTCGAGTAGGACCGGATTCTGTTCAAATACTGATGCCCATCATGAGGTGATGCACTGCCTTTAAGTAAGTTATTAGCTTAAAAAGAACAGGTTATAACCTTCTTGTAGAGCTTTGGAATCGTCTGCGAATCCAAAAGCTAACAAATACGAGCATGAGCGAAGTTTGAAGGTTGCAGCAAAGTGTGCCCTAGATTGCATGAATTTTGAGTCTATTTAATGTTTCAATCTAGGGTATTTAAAGTTCCAATCTTGAGGCTTCATTAGAATGGTCTATTCGAATAGTTTTCCGTCCGAGTAATTTTTCGAACTCCGAATATTCGAAAAAACCGATTTTCGAATATACAAGAAATTTCCATCTTCCGAAAACATTCAATATTCGAATATTCGAAAAAGTCAACTTTCGATTGTCCTGGATTATTCTCATATTTCTCGGAAATGTGCAAGTATAATGCATAAGCACAATGAGAGCGTGGCGATACTGTACTGTCTTCTTGATGATGATGCTAAGATTATTCCGTCTGACAAGTGAGGATGAAAACCCGGACATCTGCGCAACGTCAATAATTCAGCAACATTTCCGCTCCGGGAGGTTGGGAAACGTGGACCGGATATACGTCCAAAGGACAAGAATGTTTGACGAGAGCTGTTAGCGACACACATAAGGCACCTTGTGTTACATGTTACATGTTACACATCAACGCATTTAAGGTACAAGGGTGGGCTGAGAAGTTTCCGGAATGACAATGAAAACGAAGCAAATCAGGTTCAGTCCTTAACTTATTCTTCAGCCTAATCCTGTCGAAGCTCAGCACACTTAGTCCAATCTCTTTTCTGATTTTGATCCCTTCTCTGCGAAGGATTTCTTAGAGGTCCTGAAAACAACCTCTTATGGCTGAGAATAATTGGTCATTTGATCCAAATCTCCTTCCAGACAGGAAGGCTCTAAGCTCTGAGGAAAGCTAGAGGAGTTAAGAAGCTAGTGCTCAACGATCATGGATAAAGGAGGTATTTCAATTTTATTTTTTGCCTAGCAATACCATTTCCTTGGTTTCGGAAAATATTAGTCATTGTTAACTAGTAATGGTTTCCCTGACCTTTAGTTAAAAAACCCCTCACACCGAAACTATAACAGAAGCCAGCAGTATTCAGACACAATGAGTGACTCTTCTCTTTTTCGAGACCTATTTATAAGCTACATTTGTAGTTCAGAGTCCGATCGGGTTGGATAAGAAATTATACGAATCGATCGCCGGATAACGAAGATCAATACGTATCTTTTGCTGTCCGACCGGATCAAACTCAGATTACTATAGTGGTGAACCCACGTTTCACTTCTAGTCGAAGCTTTGGGTTTCAGATCCGTTCCATTCCAAACGAGTTATTTAAAACTTTTCGTTGGGCCCAACTTCGGAACGTGCTCTTGTTCGGAGTGTAGCACATGCGGAACACTTATTTCGGAAAGGCTCTTCGGAAACAATTTATCCTGTAAAAATGAACTGTATGCTCTAACAGGATGCTGGAAGACTTCTCGATTCCGCTGACAGTCATCTTCCTCCCTGCCAAATCCATATCGAGGAATTTATGCACGGTTTCCGATGTGCTAGCCTTTTTTCGACGTCCTGCATATGGTTGGCGGTTTGCCTGTGTACACCAATCTTCAATAGTCCAAGCTAGCAAAGTAAGAGTGAAAATTCAATACGTAGGGCATGTTCCGTTCACTTGAGAACTTCTTCCTTATTTGGGAAAATTTAATGACCGCCTGAACTTCGTTATCATCGCCAACAGAATATAATCAAAGTTGGCTGACTTGAAGGATCTGTCAAAAATCAGACTCTTTGTCGGATCGAACTGATATTCATTGTCGATCCATGTGAAGGAATTCTCAGTAGAAGAGCATGGAAATAAATGGAAATTACCGACTCTCTGGGTCATTCCGGAAACTTTCCATCGCACCCTCGTATTTAGGATTTTCTACGAATCTCACAGATGTAAGTGTAGTGCTTCTCCATTCTCGAGCGAAGAGAGCACTTTGGATAACTCTGTCACAGCAGTTCAAATGGATGTATTGTAGGCTGATGGATTGTTAACCTAAGATCAGCGGGTGAAGAAGGGGACAAGAGACGACTATCTCTGAAAATTCGTTTCACCTAAAGTAATTTTACAATATCATCACGTCGTACTATGTTCGTTGAAATAAATAAAGTACATCACTCACGTTGTTTCACTGAGTTCTAATGCGTTCGCGATCGCCTTAGTTCCAACTGGGTGAATAATCGTTACATTCCAAATTGCCTTGTACTCTGGCTCATCAAAGCAGGGCACAATTGCTCGCGCGCCGAATGGCTCACACTGGGTGACTGCAGCTATTCTGAAATGCTCCACTAGAAAATGAATTGTAGAGAAAAGTAGAAAACTAGCAGATATTACTCTTATAGAACTGAAAATTCTCATTCTTTTGGAGATTTTGGAATCTTAGCAAAAACTGCCAAAGTTCGCAGTGATGAGCGCTATTACCCTTTCACCCTCTCGCCTCTGTAGTCGGTTCGTCCCACATATAAGTTATTGTTCTGTTTGATGGTGTTGTCGTTTAGCGTATGGGGTTCTAAGGAAGGCGCTAAGCGCCGAAACCTAACTGAAATAAAATACTAACTTAAAAGCTCTCATCGATTACTGACCAAGACCATTCCTCATTGCTAAACTAGCTGATTGATAATGTTCACTGTTGCTGCACACCCACATACACAAAGGAGTAACCATCTGCAGAGTGACCTAGCATCCATGATCATTCGTTGTCAAAAAATCGATTTCGTCAAACACATCAATCGCTACTCGCTCTTGCAACAGTCTAAGCTTGCATCATGCCCGGAATAGAGTCTCCTTTTGATTCTGACTTACAATAGTAATGTATTTTGATTTACCATATCATGAGATTATCAGAACGCTACCAAATTCCTACTTGGCAGTTCTCGCCACTGTTGGGCGTCCAAACACTTAATAGAATTGATTAATTTCTAAGTTCGCAATGAATACTTTTGGGGAATGTTCACATTTACTTACTTTGTGTTCCCTCGTGAATCGTTGTATGGGGTCTGATATAAACCGTGCAGTTCGTCATTCACAAAACCCGAGTAGGTCACCTGCAATGGTCAATGCCGCATCGAACACCGTAACTTTGTGGCTGTATTTTCAATTCACAACGCAGTAGTTGTTATTACTCTACTAGAAAGTATGAAGATGGGTGTACTTAACGGTTATCTCGTGAAGAGCGATTGCGAGCAAAGGTTCACTTCGCATGAACGTATTTGGAAACCATGTGAGATGAATTCGTTTTGAATCAGAGGCATATGATGCGAGAACTCACTTGCATTCTTCCGCATAAATTTATAATTGATCCTCACTGAGCTTAAGCTAGCTCAAAGAGGACATATGAGAGAATTAAAGTGGATAAAGTGGTCGGCGTTAATCAATCTCGTCACGAGGGATGCGCCATGCCTTCGACTTCATCTGGATACCGTAGAGGCATTGAATGCGTATGTGCCCTGTACAGTGACTTGAGGGGAGGGGGAGGGGGCATCCGATGTATCAAGTCAGTGCTTCATCCTCCCACACTCCTCTGGTACCAATTTACCGACCCCGGAGGGATGGAAGGCTTGGTTGGCCTCGGGCGGGATCGAACCATCGATCGTGTGCGTGCGTAGCTAGCCTCTTACCACTGCGCCACACGCGCCCATGTGAGAGAATTACTACTTATAATTCACTGGAACGTAGCACTTGCTCAAGTGTTCTCGTTTGAGATACACACATATTGCCAGATTAATGTGTTTTGACCGATCTGGCTATGAGTGCTCTTCGACAGATCTCGATGCATATCTATCTAACTACTATATATTTGAGTTTGTGACGTGAAACGCACTTCGCCGTGAAGAAAGTGGTGAGCGGTTACAACAGTCGTATCACGTCTGTTATTACCTTATTGAGTAAACAACCCCAGTCATTTTCACAGTGAGGACCGAATCTAGGAAAGGCACAGAATAGGGTGTGAGAGGGGCAGTAACGCTGAGTAGCAAGCAGAAAGCAATAAGAAGACCCTCTAATGAGTAGAGAAACACCAAAGGATAATAATGGTGGAAAAGTCCATTACAGGCCCACTTATCTTTCAGGACCCCTTGTAGTTGGATGATCTTTCCCCGTTATTGGATGCTGTGCCTGCGCACCTCTACCCTTGATGCTTCACAACCGTTTGATCGCCCGGTTTTTTCTTCACTTTACTCTTTCTCGCCTTTTACATAACTTTGCAACCATATACCAGTTCCACTATTTCTGAATGAGATAAAATCAACTGTTGATCCCAAGAGTTTAATTAAAGACAGTGTCTCAGCTCATGGATCACGTTTGAGATTTCCACGTCAGTCGAACCTATGCGAGCCGCTGAGGGAAAAGATGTACTTTAACATGGAAACGTCTTAAGCCTCGTAAGTTACGAGTATGCCTATCCCCGCAACAGATCAGTGCTCATCTCCTTCCTCTATTACGAGACCCATCAGCGGTCACGTGTTGGCAACTTTTAGCAAAGTTCTTCAACGATATGGTTCCACCAGCTTACATCCGAGCATCGGCCTATCTGGTCCATGTACCAGAGCAACGATTTCGTCTCCAGTTGTTCCTCTCCCCTCCCCCCCCCCCCCACAGAAGGAATGCAACTAGGCTGCTGTTTCCAGCAGTCGCCTAGCCAAACGAGGCAAGACCGCGCAATCCTGTCCAAGGGACGCACACTGAAATGCTATGGGCTGTTGAATCAGTTCCATTCCTGGGACCCATTTGCAACCCTGGTTGTCCCATTCACTCCATTTTACAGATCGGATGTTCGTCAGTATGTAATGCTTGTTTGCTCCCAAAGCCGGTGATTTTCCTGTTGAAATTTCAACATTCGTTCAAATTTTGCATGTGATTTATTTAAGTTTTTTCCAAACACCCGATGTAATCGAGCAAAAATTCACGCAATCTCCATGCTCTCTGATCATAAAATCTGACCATTCTTACTTTGATTATATATTAAGTTTCTTCTGTGTCACACAGGTTGTTACACTGACACGTTTTGGTGGTGTAGAGCGTAAATGGACGAACTTGAACTACTTTCAGGCCTCTGAAGACGAAGTTGAGTCGAAACGTCAGGTCATAATAAACGTGCCTGTGTAACAACCTGTGTGGCACAGAAGAAACCTAGTATATAATTTACGCAATGTTTTCGTCACTCTTGACAATCTCTTTTCGTCAATCTCTTTTGTGCGATTGTAAAACTTTCCGTGAATTTTGCACTATACCGTGTCTCACACCTTCTTAGATGTGCACATTGCGTGTTTCCCGGTTGAGTTTATATGAGTTGTGAGTTTATAAGCATTAGGACATGTTTCCATCTCGAAGACTTTTTTTGCCGAGTTGATGGTTAAATTAAAATTTATTTTTAAATTTAAAATTTTCCTGAGTAGACCATCGCGGGTCCGATCTGACAATTTCAGCCTTACCCTGCTGCTCCACATAGATCCGCTGGTCCGCTAGGGGACATGGACATCAGAAGAAGAACCTAGCGGCCATTTCGGGTGCAAATTTGCCTCACTAGGAGGCCACATTTTCAGTGCACTTGGGCTAGAAGGCCGCAATTAGCAGCACCCCAGGGGCCACACTATCAGGGCAATCCTGCTAAAGGGCAGCAAATTCCAGCACTAATAGGGCTATACTGATCAAGTAAAGTCACCTCTGCAGCTCTCTGAGAAATGACATGTGAGGAGAGCATTGGCCGAGACTAGAGCTGCTCGTATTGGGCTAATTAATGGCAAGACATTGTCCAGCGCTCGATAACTGCTTGATAAACCCAGAACTGCTTGATAGGTACTTCGGCGCCGTGTAGTTGGATAATGTTGGAAGGCTGATCCAGCTAGAATTGAGAAAAGCGTCTGTTCCCAGCAAAATTAATAGGTGGAGGGCGCTTCCGCATTCAGAATTGGGAAAAAGCAATTAAATGGGGCCGACCACCGTTACGTGTGAGTTGTTTGCGCATAGAATGGATACGTAATCATCTGAATACGACTCAATTAAATGTCAATTAAATAACTTGGATTGGCAGGACGATTGGGCCGGTTAACAAGTAACACTGCATACCTTCAATGAGACTTCCTGGCCAGTATGCAAGGTCTCGGCTAAAACAAAAGTAGCTATTTCAAAGTGTTCTTCAATGTTTACATTCGTGATTGTCAGCCGAATTTTACTCTGAAAGGAGCAATAGTTATTACGTGACTTACTTTATTTTCGGCTCCGATTTCTCTAAATGTTTAGTTTTGCAGTAGACAACTTATTTCTCATTCTTTCTTTCGATTTGAATATCCAAACAAATCACTTTCTCCTTCATTTCATTCGGCTTTCAAATTTCCGAAGTTTGAGAGCAACTTTTGTGAGAGTACTCGAAGCAAAAAAATCGAGTCTTTTGACTGTGGGGTTCCATATCGCAGTACGCTAAGTAAAGGCAACTTAAAACACCGTAGAAATGTTTGGAGCGAAAGTGAACCAGTGAAAGGGCAGAATAGCAACGATCATAGAATTTCCATTGTGGTGGTATGAACCTGCAAAATGATATCTCAGACGAACTCGGACAACCGCAAGCTGTTTTAGCTGTTGTCTTCGTCGCCTTCTCCCGTTAACTAAAAATAGCGTCCACGAAAATTTTCGTGCCCGAGATTTCGCTTATCTTGGATACTAGCACTTGTGTTAACAAAGAAAGAAGAAAGAAGAAAAAAAAAAAAAAAAAAAAAAAAAAAA